>APFE030165138.1:0-29374 GCA_000404065.3 Pinus taeda | reverse complement strand
CTTTGTGAGGGATATGATAGAAGACAAAAAGGTGTTGCTGGTAAAGGTGGACAATTTGAAGAATACTGCAGATGCATTGAAAAAATCTATGAGCTCTAAGAAGTTCTCTTGGTGTAGAGAAACAATGGGCATTTCAGGGTTGGAAGAATGACTAAGCTCTCCTGTGGCCCTCTGTGGAAAGAAAGAAACAAGTGGGAGAATGTTGGGTTATGTTATATTCTTTCCACGACTAGCCTACATAGTTAACTATGGGGTTAGAGGGGGGGTAGAGCCACCCCACGTTGCACCAATTTTCGTAGTGGGGGCAGTAGCCCCCCCCCCCCTCCGGGGGGTTTGAAGGGGGTGGGTAGGCCCCCTCTACGGGGTCCAAGGCAGCGCCCCGGGAAATTTTTTTTGGGCACTATATTAGGTTGGGTGAACCTACCTATGGTTTTCAGTCCATGGTTTTGGACACAATGGTTTTTGGTCCATGATATTGGATGCTTCAACATGTATAAATATGTATTGTAACATTGAAAGGAACATAATGAAAAATCAAGCTAGTAGTCACAGTTTTGGGATCCAGGGGAAAATCTTTGTGTATATGTGTTTTATGTGTTATTCTCTCGCATTGCTAATTTTCCATGTTCTAGAATTTGTATGCAGGTAATTTCTGTATGGGGTTAAAACCTACATGCTTCACATTCATCAATTTCAACATAGCAACATTCAGCTTTGGTTACTTGGAGACGTGCCCTCCCACCCCAGGCTATGTAGGCACCTGCTACTTCATCAACAACCAACATCACGATTATGGGTCAACTGCAAAAAATCCTTCTCATCGAAGTCCATTTGTTAGGCCGCACATTGTTAGTATCACATTTGGTCATAAGCATTACAGGGTATCTCTATCCTCGGATCTTCTTTTTTCATGGTTATGGGTCATCCACAAACCCACGCTTCATCGAAGTCCATTTGCTAGGCCGCACACTGTCAGTATCACAGTTGGTCACAAGCATTACAGGGTATCTCTATCCTCAGATCTTCTTTCATCATGGTTATGGGTCATCCAAAAACCCACACTTCATTGAAGTCCATTTTCTAAGCTGCACACTGTCATTATCAGATTTTTCACAAGCATTACAGGGTATCTCTATCCTCGGATCTTCATTCATCATGGTTATGGGTTAACCACATAAAACCCTTCTCTTTAGTGGGTCTTCATATTCGTCAGAGGCTTCGCAGGAGGGAACATCATGCAATGGGGACCATTGCTTCTTAAGGAGGGAGGAATTATCCGAATGGAAAATGGCATCAACCGATGGTATTCATCCACCCCTGTTATTCATCCACCCATGGAATTTACCCATGGTATTGTAAGTGGCATCCACCCATGGTATTCGTTCACCCATGGTATTTTCCCATGGTATTGTGACATCCACCCATGGATCACAAGTTGTCATAAGGTTTATTAACATCAAGCCAACCTTGTCTCTTCTTGTGCAAACCCACTTCTTAACTTTAAAAATTCATAACTCCATTTCTATAACTCAGAATCAGATGATTTTTGATGTGTCTGATTCGTCTCGATGAGTACTATCATCTTCATCCATCACATGTCGAAATGTGTCCATGGTTTTAGCCCGAATCACAATGGGTGCAAACCCCAACCTTGGGTTCCAAGCTGACAAGTGATTCTTGTGGTGCTCCAACCTCCAAAACCTTAACCCTAGGGCTTGGAGTACCTCCCAAGATACTGAAAAATCAACATGGAGGAGCACCTTAGGCTTCAAAATGATGAGCGCTAGTATTGTAGCAAGGGTGGTGCAACTCTTGGGCTACCATCTTTACTTATCAACCCGGGGTTCGTACAAACTTGGAGGTGACTGTGCTATATGCACAAGTAGAAGTGAAGGTCATGCCTGTTGTCACTTGTTCATTTGGCGAGAGACCCCAAGGGTTCCAAGCCAAAATTCTATAGATTCAGAAGAAGCTTGATTCTTTGATGGAAGAAGAGCAAATCTATTCTAAGAGAGCTACTCTACTACAGTAATGAAGAAAACAACATGTAATGCTAAATCACGCCATATTCTAATTAACCATTTAAACAACTATGCTAAGTAGAATTTCTAAACCAACACTAACCTAATGCAGCTATCTATGTTAAAGAAGTAAAGAGCATCAAACCAAACTAATGAGTAAGCAAGGAAACTAAACTAAATATGTTTTCACTTTCTTGGTTTTTTGATGATTGGATAGTGTTAGAATCTGATTCAATAACCAAATTGAAGCTCAGAAGTGGTAGCGTTTAAATGATATGCAAGACAAATTTCGGGAAGGATTCAAGCAGAAAAGCAATCAAAGATCAAATTCAGTGAAGGGAGGACATAATGAGGCAGTAGTGCATAGGAACTGTTGGATCGATCAACGAATAGTAAAAACGGAAGATGAGCAGCAGAGATCTTATCGCAAGAGATTACGTGAATAGATGGACGAGCAAGATTAATGGAAGATGAGCGGTAGAGATCTTATTGCAGGGGATTAAGTGAATAGAGGGACAAACAACACTAACAGAAGATGAGTGGCAGAGATCTTATCACGGGAATTAAGTGAATAGATGGATGGATCGATCAACGAAAAATATTAACGAAAGATTGAGTGGTGGAGATCTTATTGCGGCGATGAAGTGAATAGATGGATGGATCACATCAAGTCATGTGGTGATAGACGGGTAAAAAATGTGCGGAATGATGGAGCGAGTTTTGTAGGTGGTAAGAAATTTCTTGTGCACCCTTAAAGCTGTAAGCTGTATTTATAATTTTCACACAATTGGCCTAAGTGAGTGACACGTAACACAGGAAACCACTTTTCTCACATGCTCTCGGGCGGATATCGACTATGCAAGAATTTGCACGAGATTGCGTGATAGCCATTGGATCATGCGGGATTAATCAACAGTGGAGATCAACCAAGCTAGTAGGCGATCTAGTGACTCAATAGCTGTTGGATCGAGGGCACGGCAAATCAGTGGTGGAGATTTGGAGCGCTTAAAGTAGGTGGAAGAATTCACAATAGCAATTGTATCAAGCTAGACAGATCGACAGTGGAGATCTGGAGTGCATAAAGTCAAGCATTGAAATGAATCAGACGGTGATTGGTCAGGTTTGTTGTGGATCAAACGGTAAGGAAATATATGGGTATAATTTGATCAAGACATGTTTTATTAGCTTCCACTTAAGCATTTCATGCTGAAGGAAATGAGCGTATGAGAAAAAAGTGATGGAAAAAGACGACAATGAAATGAACCTCGTATTGAGTCAAGACAACAAACTTCATTAGATATCATTTTGGGATTCAACTGCATTAAGTAAGTCATTCACGTATGACCATTTCGATGAGAGGTAGTCATAACTGACTAATTTCTCATGATTTTTTAATAGTTCACTTAGCACTCATTGCATTGGGTGATGCTCACAGGGGTGAAGAAGTGGGATTGAAACTAGTGAAATGTGGAGAACGAATCACATTGATCAATCATCACTTCCGGGGCTTGCACCCGGTAACCAGGACTTCCCAGGAGGTCACCCATCCCAGAACTCCTCTGGCTCAAGCGCGCTTAATTCTCCACATTTCACTAGTTTCAATCCCACTTCTTCACCCCTGTGAGCATCACCGAAGCAAGTATTGTGCTAAGTGAACTATTCAAAAATCATGAGAAATTAGTCAGTTACGACTACCTCTCATGGAAATGGTCATACGTGAATGACTTACTTAACGCAGTTGAATCCCAAAATGATATCTAATATAATGCACTGCGTAAACCCCATACTTAAATTCAAAAAGAGTCAAGGGATCTCTACTTGAATGGTTCATGAGGCACAATACTTGCTAAGGTTTTGCAAATGGGGTAGCAAGCTAAGTGGGCTTGATTGTGGGGAAAAACTCCACAGTAAGCGCGCTTGAGCCAGAGGCGTTCTGGGATGGGTGACCTCCTGGGAAGTCCTGGTTACCGGGTGCAAGCCCCGGAAGTGATGATTGATGCTATGTGATTCGTTCTCCACATTTCACTAGTTTCAATCCCACTTCTTCACCCCTGTGAGCATCACCCGATGCAATGAGTGCTAAGTGAACTATTCAAAAATCATGAGAAATTAGTCAGTTACGACTACCTCTCATGGAAATGGTCATACGTGAATGACTTACTTAACGCAGTTGAATCCCCAAAATGATATCTAATATAATGCACTGCGTAAACCCCCATACTTAAATTTCTTAAACTTTTATTTATGATCATAATTTCTTTCCTTCTTTTCATGGCACTTTGATGCATAATGACCAACTTTGGCACAATTAAAAAATTTAAAGGGCAAATTACCTTTATACTTCCCTAATCCTCCCTTGAGCCTCCTCACAAAATTAGTTTCTTCTTCATTTTATTCACAACATGTGTCAACATGTTGATCCTTGCACTTACTTTCTACTTTGAAGGTTATTTCTTTGGTTGTAGACTTTCCTTTAGAACTTCTCACCTCATAGGTAGTGAGTATTCCAATGAGTTGATCTAGAATGAGAGTGTTTAGATTTTCCATTTCTTGAATGACTGACACCTTGGGATCAAACCTCTCAGGAAGAGATATCAACACTTTTTGAACTACTACGGCTTCATCTAGCTTCTCATCAAGCCCTCTTATGGTGTTCAGAACTTCATCAACTCTTAAAAAATACTTTACATTCTCTTCATCATCGGGCATGCTTAAAGATTCAAATTGCATCCTAAAACCTTGGATTTTAGCTTTCTTTACCTTGTTGTCTCCTTCTGTTGACGGTACTAGAGCCGCCAACATTTAGGGGATCATTCTAGTATGAAATTCCAACTAGACCTCACACCGTTTGGTGTGGGAGTCCCATCCGATATGATGGTCAGGTTGCCATTTTCTTAAGGATTTGCCTCAACTCTTGCTTGTCAGCACAGGAGAGTGGTTCGCTTTATCTTCAAAAAGTGAGGTTCGCATGCTTGGTGAGTGTAAATGTCACTTATGTCAATTTTTCTTTCACTGCCAAGGGAAAGGGTGTGTTATACGGGAATAATATCCACTCGGATGATGCTATTCCCACTAAGATGGGTGGCTATCTTGGAAACAAACAATCAAAGTCTACTATTGTTTCCTTTTATGAAAAGAGATGAGAGGAGAACCAAGAGGGCCAACCTGAGTCTTGCACTCGATTTCCTCTCCTTCTTCATAGAGTTTCACCGCTTCTCCTTTGTCTGCCCAGCTTCAAAAGGACCTGTGGAATCACAACAACATACTACTATGCAAGAAACGAGGATCTAAATTCATAAGTAATACAGGATCATATATGTATTAACCATATGCATGCATATATAAACAAGTACACAAGAATATGGAAGGAAACAAGAATATCTTTATTCAAATGAAAAGTAGCAAGAGGATTACAACCATGTGCTCTGACCCAGCATCATCCTCCAGCTAGGAAGCCCTTCTTCACCTCAAGCAAAGCTAGACCACCTAACACTGTGAATGTACACCAGAATACCAACAACACTTCTCTATAAGATACAAAATTCTAGCCTCTGGATCTCTGTGATGAGGGATCCATATATAGATGATTACAGAGAGGTGAGTCATCTTTTGGGATCTTGATTAGTGTCTTATCTATGATATTTCCTACTTCCACTTGGAGAATGATGATCTCTTACTCATCCCTGGTCGAAAATGGAGTGGCAAGTGTCAGAGGGGAAGCTTCTGGAAGATTCCATGATCTTCCACCTCGCATTTTTTTCCCTGCCATTTGTCCATTCCCGATCATCGCACCCTAAAGAGGAGCAAATCAGTAGGCATCGCACCCTGTACATTGGGAAGGTGATATGCATCGCACCCTCTGCATTGAGCTTTCAGTATGGTCCAGTTTTGACCATTTATGAGCAGTTTTCAGTGGAGAACTTCTGGGAGATGATGTAATCAGTTGACCTTGTTCCTTTAGGCAGTGAAGCAACACTTTTAGGGACTTAGGAGCCCTCAGTTTATGGACATTTATGATTGGGATTGAAGTGCCCAAAAATGTCTATAACAGGGTGAGAGTGAGTTCTTGGGCAATTGGGAGTAGTCCAAACACTGCTAGGAACACACAACACAAAAATACATGCACAGCTTCCGGTGGAGCAGTCCACATGGATGTGGCATTCACAACATACAAGGTAAGATAACACGTGCAACACTCACAAATCAATTCAAACAAGTGAAATGGTTGTTACAACAAGTTTCATGTGAAAGGTCTGTCTGATGTCTAGGAGAGCAGTCTACACGAGCAAGACAACATTAACAACATATACAACACATTTCAATTAATAGATTATGCATTGAAACAAATGAAGTAGTTTAGATGTAGAACACAGGTTAAAGCAACATGCATTACAAGTATTAAAGATCAGTCCTACAACAAATACAATACATGTGTGAAAACTTACTAGCCTATTAGCAAACTTCTGAATTAAGTGAAAGCTCCAACACACATGGTTACACAATACATCACTAACCCTGAGTGCGGGGAATTGGAGCCACTACTTACTCCTCAAATAAAATATTACAAAATCTCTTGGCTATGTAGGATGAGATGAGGTGAAAAGTCCTTTGCATGTACAAATGAGGGGGTATTTATAGCCAAGGGTGAAACTGACCCTTGTGGCTCTTCGACTACCCTCATGACCGTTTAAATTCCATGACTTTTCAACTTACATGACTCTTTATTCAACAAGTGGGTCACTTGGCCTTCCATGTTACATCACATTGGTTAACAACAAGCCCATAGTGGAGATGTGGATGACATGACTCATGACGTGACTCGACATGACTTGACATGACAATGCTAGTACATTCATGATGTTGCTGGAGTGCCTGTTGAGCTATAGTATTTTTGTGTGATGGATGTCTTCATGGTGTATCATAACTTCACCTCTGCATGGCGAAGTGTGCGGAGTCTTTGATGGTCCTTGGTTCACTTGATGAAGCTTTAGCATGTTGTTCCTTGCTTTCATGCTGGAAGGCTTGACAAGTTCATATGTTCGTGAAGGTTCATGTTCATTGCATTCGTCCACTTCGCATGCTTCATTCGTTCATCCATTGTTGAACCTATCCTTCTACATGTGCTCCCTTTGTTCATCCCATTCATCATCTTGCCGTGTTTGTTTGTGTACCTATACCTATCGTCACTCATGACAAAACAACATCAAATCCAAAACCTCCTAGGCTACCATGACACATGATCATTTCGGATGCAGGTGACGGGAGAGGCAGCAAGGTCGTGATGCGGGATGATGGCCCCAAGCACATCTAATGAAAACCATGCAAGAGTCACTTAGTGATGGAGAATGGAAATTTGAGTCGACAGTGACTATCTACGAGATCTAGCTCGGCTGGGAGGAAAAATTGCGCAACTTTTGGGAGGATCAGTACAGGCTGTTGGAAGGCAAGGTAGGCATACTCTGTGCATTTTTTATAATGAATGAGAAGTGGGGCTAGACATCGAAATTTGCACAATTTTCCAGACGAATGGATCGGGCTGCATTAAGGGTTAGCAAGCAGGGATTGTGCAGTTTTTTGGGGGAACTGCCCAAGAGATTGGTAGCCAAAACTATGCAATGACTAGAGGGAATTTCCAGCTGGCTGCTGAGGCCGCTAGTAGTCAAACCTTCACAATTCCCAAAGGGAACTGCCAATTGGCCGCTGGAGTCACAAGCAGCAGAAACAGCGCAATTCCTGGAGGGAATTGGCAGTCTGCTACTGGGGTTGCTGGCAAGGAGAACTGCACTGAGGCCAGGAGGTCGACCTGCTAACCATTTCTACCCAATTTCTAAGTTGAGATGAATGATGGGTAGTGGAAGGCTTGCTCATGAACATTGCACAATTTCTGAGAAGAACAGTTGGTTGACTGTCAAGATGACTCACTGGGAAAACTGAGCAATTTTCTGAGGGAGATAGGGATGGGCACTTGGTGTCTGTCTGTCCTGTTTGCACAATTTCCTCAGTCAGTTAAGCGGGTGAGGTCAGTGGCCTCTGTGCAATTTTTGAGGGGACTCAGTTCCAGGGTGATTGCTAGGTCCGATTATCCCGGTGGCCAATATGATAGCTAATTAAATTACTTGTGGGAAGCGCGACTTGAAAAGGCTAGCTTGGTGCTTCTGTGCTGTTCTGGTTGAAAGTTGATCAAGTCAATGACAGGGTGATGGCTCGACTGTCAAAGTGGATTTAGGTCATCAAAACCTTCAGCAAAAATGGTTGTGTGTGAACAATCGAAAGATGCATAGGTGATTATACGAACACACACTCACATGACTTGACGACAAAGCAACCAAACCATCCAGACTCACATGTTCAACACAACTGACTTATGCTGTAAGTGACAAGCGTGACACTTATGATAGATCGTTCATTGATTGAGACGATGCTTGTGCAATAGTGAATGTGACTCTGTGTGTGAGTGTGATAGATGCTTTCATAAATAACACAACAAGCACATACAAAGCAAAGACTTTGAGAATAACCAAAACATGGTCACAAACATGACTTAGACATCAACATGCAGAGACTTGAATGCAATGAAAAAGTAAGGCAGATGTAAAGACTCACATGAGCTCACAAAGTGAACTCGAGTGTGTGCAATCATCAAGTGAAACTCTTCAAAGGAGGCTCTGAAATTGGTGCAGGCCAAAATTTGGAGGGTGGTTATAGATGCTACAACACTTGGCGACACACTGGTAGAACTCCATCTTCTCTATTTTGGTTCATCCCTAGCACAGGGCCTTGGTAATTCAGGGAGTATTGAATCATTGTGTGGGTTACTTCAGTTTCCCCATTTACCCCATGGACATATGTGGTTCACCCTTTCCCAACTAAGTCAAACACAATAAATAATTCAACTTAAATCTCAGTGTTTCGAATGCGGGAAGGGTGGTTTAGCTCGCAAGTTGAATATTTTCAGAGTATAAGTTTTCATCTTTGGTGTTTCTTTGTTGCCAGAAGGCCTAGACAGTACCCCAGTGGAGTCACGCACAAACACACATATTGCTCCACTACTAGCAACTCTGGTCAGTACCCCGATGGAGTTGCATGCTTCACCACTCCGCACAGGAAGCCTTTATCTTCTTTCACCTTTATATTTTTCAAGAGGACTGTGCATAGGCACTTATTTATTTTGGGGTGGAAGAGGGATCCTGACTTGTTGAGAGCATAAGAGGTTGTTCCTTTAGAGAAGCATGTAAGACCTCTGACATAGGTTCGCTCGTTTAGATTTTCCCCTTCTCTATTTCTACTAGTTGGATGAGCTTGAACACATGGAGCAGAAGGCTGAGTACATGCATGGGGCTTCCCAGTGTGGACATAGGTTTGCAGTTGGACCAAAACTTCCCTTGCAAATGGTTCATATTTTTCGTTAAGACTTCATCGGTCGAAAATTGCAACCAAGCATAGAGAAGGCAGACACAAGATTGGCCAAGTGATGCAAATTTCAGCCACATACTCTATTCAAAATCCAGGATGTAGTAGTTGGCAGCACTTATTTCCATAAAAAAAATAGTAATATATCAAACTAACAAAATGAATGTGAGCAAAAATAGTAAGCAAAATCAAACAAAGAAAAGGAAAAGATAATAAGAAAAACAAACCAAATGAAACAACAAGCAGCAAGCAGACTATGTACATGGCACAGGCACAGCCCGACCTACTGAAAATAACGTTTGAGATCTTGTTCATTAGCAAGAAGGTTGTCAATCCTCCTGCCCAATGATTGCAAATGATACGTGTGTGGTCCAAGCTTCTTATAGACCAATACAAGTCCACCGGGCTCTACTACCGGAACCTGGTGGAATTCCAGAAGACCTTCAAGTGAATACAACACCATTGCTTCAAGTACTATGTGCAACATGGGGTCAAATGATGGCACGGGGTAGTTGTTTTTATTCTGGGAAGAGTTCAATTTTGTGAAGTCGATGTGTAAGCGGATTTTCCTAGATTTCTTACATGTAGGATTTGAATTAGAAAAACAAGTATGATGATGAACTTTGCAAGTAGTCCAAACACTTAAAATGTTAGTCAATCTTTTCGCTGAGAGTCCAAACAACATGTATGTGTTACATGTTCTTTTCTGAAATGGTTTGTCTCCTCCTTTACCTAGAATCTCATGTTGGATTGCTCGCATGTGATGTGTACTAAGGTCATCATCTACTCATGCAAAACCATCCTGATATTGTTTTATCAAGTGGTCAATGATTTGTCATTGTTGTAGTGTGTAGCTTATACTGCGATTGGCCATATTTGGAATGTGGTAGCTTCCTAGGCTGCTTTGTGCGTTCGCGGTGGTTGTACCTTGTGTGTTTAGCATGAGTGCTTCATACTCAACATCGTTGTTTCTGCCTTCGAGCTTCAAAAAGCTTGAAATAATGCATTTTCCATTGTTTTGGATGACTAAGATACACTCAGTCCTTGAGCCATCATGTGCTCCCGACTTCTCAAGGCTCATAGCCAACAACTCGTCTGTACATGGACCATTTGGCGTGTTGGTACTACTACTACTACCATTGTTGCTACTACTGCTACTATTGGAAAAACAAACTATACAAGTTTCATAATTATCATCAGTTGGGTGAGGAAGGAGTCCCAATTGCTTGTCTGATGAGGTTAGCGTTGACCATGTAGGATAACACTCCAATGTCTTTTCCAGGAGGAAGTTGCCAAACATGAGTTCTGTTAAGGCCAACAGTTTGTTCTCATCGTTATGGGGAGTGACATTGTGTTTCATATACCTCTCAGATAACACCCGGATTTGGTGGCATCTGCCCTTGTACGGAAGCCACATGTGAGACCAGTCTATAGAAAAATATCCATATAGCTTGTTGGACCAGTCTATGTTGTGTAGCAGGCCATATGCTTCCGATATGTCCACAATGACTATGTTGATGCATTGGTGAACTCGACCATCATGGGATAGTTGGATGATCACATCTCAAAGTTCACCAATGGTTGGTACTGATGTTCTGTCAAGTTGGATGATTCTCGTGGATGTTTCGCTCCATCATGCATTGATCTTCTTAGCAATGGAGAGCGGCATGACGTTGGTTTCTGCACCATAATCAACCAAGTGGTTGTGAGCATTGTAGTTGAAAACTTCAATGAAAGAAGGAATTGGGGGCAACCTGAGTTTGTTTCTTCCATCCGGAGTGTATTGAGCATAGTAGATAGTGATATGGGAAGTGTGCTTGGGCCTTGCTAATAGAGGCTACATTGTCCGCTGTTGTTTTTCCCCATGCACGCAACAAGATATCTCACTGACTCTAGACTTTGGTTAACTCAAACAAACTGATGTTCACTTGCATTTTCTTCATGTCATCAACTTTGTTGTAGTCCAGATGTGGTAGACTCACTGAGGTGTCCAGGGTGGAATGGATGTTCGTGCTGTTCGAAGAACTGTTCTGCAACATACAACTCATGGATGTACTCTTATCCACCGTTGTCGTCTTGGACTTGCTTTGTGTCTATTGCTTCGAGGCAGTCAGTGGATCAACCTTCTTTATCAGCTGCCTCACCTTCTCTTTCATTTCCACAAGTGTAGGGGGAGCCCCTTTACTCCTAAGATTGTAATGATCATTTTGCTTTTGGGCTACTTCTCAGTGTTCGTCTTCGAGATTACTTGCAAGAACTGATAAGCGTTCACCACATGCCCAGAACTTGGTGTTTCATCAGGTGCAACCTCTTCACTATCATCATTGTCTTTCGTCTTCTCCTACATATAGCCTTCCACATCAAGTGTATGAATGCAAACTGAGGTAACGACTTGCTTCCAATCTGAACAAGAGTTATCGGGGTGGAACTCTTCATAGAATGAACAAAAATTAGGGTCAGCTCACTAATCGAGTTGGAACACAAGCTTCTGCTCAAATTTTGAATTAAGAAAAACCTCCAAGACACGTCATTACACTATACGTCACTAACCCTGAGTGTGGGGCATTGGAGCCACTACTTACTCCTCAAAGAAAATTATTATAGACTCTCTTGGCTATGTGGGAGGAGTTGATGTGAAAAATCCTTTGCATGTACAAATGAGGGGATATTTATAGCCAAGGGTTAAACTAACCCTTGTGGTTGTTTGACTACCCTCATGACTGTTTGAATTCCATGAAATTTCAACTTACATGACTCTTTGTTCAACAAGTAGGTCCCTTGGACTTCCACGTTACATCACATTGATTGACAACAAGCCCATTGTGGAGATTTGGGCAAATTGACTCATGATGTAACTCGACATGACTTGACATGACAATGCTAGTACATTCGTGCTACTGCTGGAGTGTATGTCAAGCTATAGAGTTGATGGCTGATGGATGTCTTCATGGTGTATCATAGCTTCACCCTTGCATGGAAAAGTGCTTAGAGTCTTCGATGGTCCTTGGTTCTCTTGATGAAGCTTTAGCATGTTGTTCCTTGCTTGCATGCTGGAAGGCTTGACAGGCTAATCTATTCACGAAGATGCATGTTCATTGCGTTCGTCCAATTCACATGCTTCATTCATTCATCCCTTGGTGAACCTGTCCTTCTGCATGTACTCCCTTCTTTCATCCCATTTGTTGTCTTACGATGTTTGTTGGTGTACATGTACCTGCAACCACTCATGACGAGACGAAATCAAATCCAAAACCTCCTAGTTTACCATGACACATGATCATTTCGAATGCAGGTGACAAGGAGAGGTAGCAAGGCTATGATGCGGGATGATGGCTTTATGCATTGCTGACGAAAAATGTGCAAGAGTCACTGAGTCATGGAGACAGGAAATCTGAGTCGATAGTGACTGTCTGCGAGGTCTTGCTCAGCTGGGAGGAAAAATTGCGCAAATTTTGGGAGGAGCAGTTTGGGTTGTTGGAAGGCAAGGTAGGCATGATCTGTGCATTTTTCAAAACGAATGGGCAGTGGGGCTAGACAACCTGATTTGTGCAATTTTCTAGAGGAATGAATCGGGTTGCATGAAGGGTCATTAGGCAGGGATTGTGTAGTTTTTCTAGGGAACTAACCGGGAGATTGGAAGCCAAAACTGCACAATTCCCATAGGGAACCACCGGTTATCTGCTGGGGTCACTGGCAACCAAAACTGTGCAATTCCTAGAGGGAACTATCAGTTGTCTACTGGAGCCACTGGCAGCAGAAACTGTGCAATTCTTGGAGGGAATTGGCAGTCTGCTGCTGGGGCCTACTGGCAAGGAAAACTGCACTGAGGTTGGGAGACCAGCCTATTGGTCATCTCTATGCAATTTCGATAAACCAAGGGCTCTTTAACCCCTAAAAGTGTTGTTTCATACCCTAAAGGATCATGGTCAACTGATTACATCATTTCCTGGAGGTTCCACCTGAAAAACCACTCAGAACTAGCCAAAACTGGACCATACCTACTGCCCCACTATCACAATGTGATGCATACTGGCTCCTACACTGGCCAGGTGTGATGCATACTAAATAGGACTTCCGTAGAGTGTGATGAGCGAGAATGGACAAATGGCTGAGACAGTTTGCTAAGTGGATGCTCATGGAATCTTCTGGAAACTTCTCCTATGACACTTGCCTCTCTGAATTCACCCAGGGATGAGTAAGAGATCAATGAAATCTCCAAGTGGAACCAAGAACTATGAGTGGAATGACACTAATAAAAAACCCAGAGCTAACTCACACCCTTGCAGACATCTATAAATGGATCCCTCATCTGAGAGATCTAGAGGTTGGAATTGTGTAATTTGTAAGGAAGTGTTGTTAGTTTGTCTTTAAGAGAGAACATTGTATTGTTGGGTGATCTTGCTTTTCATGAGGTGAAAAGGGCTTTGATGCTAGGAGGATGATGTTGGATCAAACAATTGGGTTGTAATCCTGTCTTCTATTATTAATAAAGTTCTTTGAGTTTTCCTCCATATAATCGTGTATTTGTGAATCTTGTTATTTGTGAATGCAATTGTATGATCAATGTATTTCTGATTCTGCATTGTTTATGATATTATAGATCGAGATGCATTGATGGTGTTTTGTTACTTTGTCTCTACAAGTATTCTCTAAATGGGGCAAGTAGGAAAGGAGTTGCAAGCTCTATCAAGGGAGAGATAAATCAAGCAAGGAGTCAAGCGGAAGATCCAAGTTGGTCCCTTTGCTTCTCTCTTATCTATCATACATAAAGGAAATCTCAAAGTGCTTTGATTGTTTGTTTATAAGATAGCTACCAATCTTAGTGGGACTAGTAGATTAAAAAGACACTATTTTTCCCGGAAACAAAATGGTGACTCCACTGGGGAACAAATAGTTTGTTTGTTTGTTATTGTTGTTTGCTTTATAAACTACAAACAGAGCCTGAATTTAGCCAGATAGCCTTTGAACTACTCTTTCTATGCAATTGCAAAGTAGATGAATGTTTCTTGAGTCAATTTCCAGGTTAGTTTATGAATTGAACATTTGACTTACAAGCATTCTAAATGCCCTTGTGGTAGCTCAATAACATCCTAAAATCATACCCCTATACTTTGTTCTTTACTGTCCATAATAGCTCAGCCTAAATCATTGAACTTAGCTGTAAATTTGAGCAAAAGCCCACCTCAGTTGCGCTCCTTGGCCCATCGCACTGTCTGTAACTAGAAACAAGTATGCATTGCACCTCCTGTGTGTAGCAGGTGAGATGCATTCCTATTTCTGTGAAGCACAGGTGCGATGACTAAGTAATACTGTTTCTCTCTTTGAAATTTGGGTTTTTTTCTCCTTGTTTTCAGCTCGATTCAGTTGTTTTGTTTCTTATGATCAGTATCTCATTGTTGAAGCCTCCTTCCTTTACATAGTTCAACCTCCATTAATTAGGATTAGTAAATGTTTTTATGTATTTATCTATAATTTACGATCCTTAGTCAAAAATTCGCTTAAATCGAATTGTCGTTTTGATGAAAAATGTGTCGTAATTGTCATTTTGATTCAAAAAAGAGAAGTGTCATAAAGTCTTCCTTCTCTATATAGTTGATTGAACTTTTTGTTTTGTATTCAATTTGAATTTTTAATATTTGAAATGTCGAAAGTAGTTTTCTATTTGAAATCAAAAAGTGTCATTTAGTTTTCCTTTCATTTTGAAAACAAATTGTCGAAATGTCGCTTTGAAGAAAATAGTTCAGATATATACTTAGTTTTCCTTTTTGGCATTTTTCACATTAAGGGAACGAAAAACAAATGCATGCATTTGCATTTGCATTTAGACTGTGTGCGAAAAATGATTTAGGAAAAGTGCATTTAGTGTATGCTCTTTGCTCTTTATTGAAAGAATCATAATCTTCTTTCCTTAGTAGCTAGGGTTTTCATTGCTAAAAATAAACAACAATTATTTATCATTTTAGATTGCATATTTAGGAATTTTACATTTACATCACGTGGTGAACCTTGAAAGCAAACTTATAAACAAGATCAACTCTAAAATAAATCTCAATGAACTTAACAACGCTTTGGAACCTAACACAACACATTTGGAGGTCTAGGCTAGAGACGTGTTCTGGTGTCGTAAAATCTAGTAACTATCATTTTCATCGAAGGTTGGTTGATTCCTCCTCTTTGATACGACAAGTGCTAGCACAGACTTGTACTCCCCGTACCATTGAGTATATATTGGGAGACCACAATAGGCTTACATCCTTATCCATAGGAAGTTGTGTCTGCCACCCTATCGATCGCAATGCACTGAACACATCATTCGGGAAGATTGACTGCCTTTATAGAAGAAGCTCTACGGTTACAAGAGCACATTAGAATTGATCCTAGTGTAAACACTTCTATACTTAAAACAACTCCATCTAGAGCTGATCCAGAAACTGAATTTCTCTTACCTGAACATCTGAAATTTAGGTTCCACAATTCAGAAGGTGTCACCCCTCCAATGTTTGTTACTGCAAAAGTTATACCTTCTTCGGCTCCAGAAATATTTTATGAACCCGACGTTCTACCTCTTCCAACTGGACTGATTGCTATAGAATAGATAGTAGAGGATCTTCCATCCAGTACCCATTACATTTTGGAACTGGGATCCACTTATATCCTTCTACTCCCAAAGTTAGTTCTTTTAATCATCTTTCATTGCAAGTTCCTGTCGAATCGCTAGGAAATCTTTTGGATAGACTAAATATGTCTGAACAACCATCAACATTTAGGACTGTGTCATACGACACAACCACATCATAACTTCCTGCTGCTATTCCGACGATGTTTACTGGTATACCATCTATCCCAACTAGTTATCAACCACTAGATGGAGTCCACCCAGGGACTATTTCGGCGACATGGTTTATTCATATTTTTTCATCCAGGATCCTATCTGGCATTTCTTATGTTGAAGCTCAGCAAATTGATCTTGCATACTAGTTTCAATTTGGGAAGCCTAGTCTTCAAAGACCGATCTATCATTTGAGCACTGGATTGCCACCATATGGGGGGAAATATGCTTTTTCATTGTTCCCTCCTGGAGAACAACCATATGAGAGTTCACAACAAAATTCAGGTCAAACTGGAATTACATCCAGTGATTCGATACTGATACTGCCTCAACAGCCAAGGATTGTATATTCAATGCAACCAGCCCAACCTATGTCAAATATTCCCACTACACCTACTATTGTGACTATATCGCAAGTACAAACACAGCCTATTGTGTGTCAACCTCAAGTCTCTCAGGTTGCAATACAACAACCTTTTGTCTTTGTGGCTCAATTGCAACCTCAGGTTAATGCTTCCTTACCTGGAACGACTCAGGCTCAAACAAGTACTATCACTTCGCATCTTGGTCAATCATCTAGTATTGGGCAACAACAAATGGTCCAACAACCATGGTTGGTACAATACCACCAACCACAATTCCAGCAAGCTTATCGAGGACCCAAGCAACAAGGCTTTGCAGATAATAGGCAATCGCATTTTCAAAACGGTTATCAACAACCATACTATAATGGTTATGCCCATCAACCTTATCAAAGTTATCAACATCAGATACATTATGCTATTATGCAAAGACCTACTACTCAGGCAATCCCATCTTATCCTGGGTATGCTTCGCCAAACCTAAATCAACAGTTGCCTTTTGTAGCAACTCTAGAATTACCAGATTTGAACCAACTGACAAATGATCCAATTGCATACACCCCTTGGTGACCAGCGATTCCTCATAAACTTCCCTCTGATATTCCTAAATTCAATGGAAATCCAGGTGAAGATACATTGAATCACGTAATGACTTTTCATTTGTGGTGCTCATCTAACACCCTAAATGATGATTCTATTAGGCTTCACCTTTTTCAGCGAATGCTAACTGGTCCGACAACAAAATGGTATATTGAATTGCCTAGAGCTTTGTTTGATAACTTCAACACCCTTTCCACTACTTTTCTAACCCACTTTCAGTTACCCATTAGGTACGAAACGGGAACATAACTCCTTACCAACTTTAAACAGATAATAGCCACTCACATATCTGATCATATTCATGAGTGGGAATGTTGTTGTCGAATGGTAAAGATGTATGTTCCTGATCAGGTTCTAGCTAAGTGGTTTATTAAGTCATTATTGCCTTCTATTACTGAAGATGTGGCGAAGGGAGGAGTTGTCACTGAAGAGCAAGTCATTTCTCGTGCACAATATTTAGACTTGATCTATACTCAGTCTAGCATGCTCTACGACAAAATTCCTGATGCTCCTAGAACAGAATTTTCTGTTCCTCCCCCTCCTAAATCAAACAGGGACTCTCATGCCAATGATGGCGTGATCGGTACCTCAAGCACACAAACCAAAAAGGCTCCATCTGGTAAATCCCTTGCGGGTTCTAATAAAAAAGAAAATGACAAACTTATTGCCTCGGAGGTTAATGTCGTGTCATCAGATAAGGGAAAAGAACCAAAGCAACCAGGGGGCAAGAAGAAAGGGAAAAATAATAAGAAGAAACAGGAAAATTCAAATCCTGAAAATTATTCTAAAAACCCTACTGGGCGAAAGAAACCAGGTCAATTGTGCTTCATATGTAATGAAGAACATTGGATGAAAGATTGTCCACATCGACCTGATTTCACGAAATTTTTAAAGACTTCAAGTACCTCAACAGTGTTGATTGATCCGTTTCCAAACCTAGAAACTAATCTGGTTGCTTTCAATCATGCTTCCCCATCCAAAATGCTTATGCTATCCGTCTTGAAACAACAAAATGATGCTTTGATATCGACAAGGAATAAAGATTATCGGAATCCACAGTCGTCGAACAACAAGGCTACAGATCAACCCAGTAGTTCGACAACAACTTTGCCAGAAGTTGTTCAACACATCATTCCTGAATTAACTATAAAGACACCTAAAGGAGTACTACATAAATTGACATTTAATCCTCATGCCTGAGAAGCACAGAATTATAATATAGTGGAGGATCTGGCTCAATCGCCATCCACTATGTCGACACTTGAAGTACTGCAGAATTGCCCCTCCCAAAAGAAAGCTCTGTTATCACCAATAGGTGGGATTGATCCAGCCAATTCCAATCTTGTGGCCTTTAATCATAAAGGATATGAACCTCAGTTACCATCCCATCTCGATTTCCTTATACAGGTAAAAACCCTCAATAAAACTATTCATCGAACAATCATTGATGAGGGGGCATCTACCTGTATTATGTCTATGAGTTGCTGGAAATCTTTAGGCTCACCACCCTTGTCACGATCATCAACGACATTAAAAGCGTTCGATGGAAGAACATACACGCCATATGGGATATTAAGTAACTTGCAAGTTGAACAAGGGGAAAAGACAATAGAAATTGAAGTCAAGGTCATTGATGGAAACCTTGACTACAATATTTTAATGGGAAGGCCCTAGATTTATGCTACGGTTGCTATTGTGTCAACATATTTTAGAAAGGTTGCATTTCCCTTCCAAGGCGGAATTACAATCGTTGACCAACTAACCTTTTTCCCCAATAGTTCACAAGCTACTGGAAGCATTCCACTGATCCATGGAAGCTCTCAATCACTTCAAAATGTCGGAGTAGGTCTCCTAAAAGACCCTGCCTTAATGGGTACTTTTTTCCTCCCACCTCCAAGTAATCTGGCGGAAGTGGCCACAGTAGAAACCTGTCACATGATATCTTCTACATCATCAAAAATAAAGAAGAACACTGACCATTTTTATAGTGTGGATCATCGTGAGGTGTTGTCCCTAAGCCCCATAGAATATTTGTAACAATCAATTTTTTGGGTCTGGGTAGCGAACCCAAATCAACACTCAGCAAGTGTTTGGATAGATAGGTCTCTAGAGTATGGCACCTCTTCCAATCCTTGGTCTCCTATACATTCTACAAACGAAGGAATCATTCAGTCGATGATGATAGGAGAGATGCCGTGGGAAGATTACCACCATCATTCCCACCTTCAAGATAACGATGGTGATTATTCTAGTGACCTTAATCATCCTTCAGTTTTTTATTTTCTATCAAATACTATAAATATGGTGGATTCCAAGTGAATTCTGTCCAATATTGAAGATACTATCGCCATTAATATCTCGACCAAACCTATTGTAGAGAATATTCATGTTGGCAAATCTTGTTCTTCTTCAGAACTAGAAATATATTGCGCTCTCTTTCACAAATTCAAAGATGTCTTTGCATGTTCATATGAAGAAATGTCAGGCATTGACTCGAGCATCATTGAACATGAAATCAAGAGGTATTCAGATGTCGAACCAGTATGACAATGGCTTCGACCGGTTCACCCGAAGAAAACTGCTGCCATTAAGGCAGAAGTTGAAAAATTGTTGCATGCTGGTTTCATTTACCCTATTCCTCTCACTGATTGGGTATCGAATATTGTTCCTGTGATGAAAAAACAAGGAATGATTAGAGTGTGCATCGATTATAGGGATGTAAATCAAGCTTGTCCAAAAGACAACTACCCTACACCCTTCATTGAGCAGATAATTGATGAATGTGCCAGATGCAAAATCTTTTCACTCATGGATGGATTTTCTGGATACAATAAAATCAATATCCTCCAACAGGACTAATCGAAGACTGCATTTATATGTCCATTGGGCATGTTCGCGTATCATAAACTACCTTTCAGTTTGAAGAATGTAGGGGCAACCTTTTAGAGGGAAATGAACTATTCCTTCCATGACATCAAGCACATCGTTCAACCGTACCTCGATGATCTACCAGCTCATTCGCAAAAGCGGACTAATCATCCGCAACATTTGAGAGCCATATTTCTATGTTGTCAACACTACAAGATATGACTCAATCCGCATAAGTGTGTGTTTTGTGTTGGTTCTGGTCGATTACTTGGTTTCGTAGTTTCTAAGAATGGAATTCGACTCGACCCATGTAAGGTTCAGGCAATCATTGACATGCCTCCACCTTCAAATTTGCTTCATATTCAGAAACTCCAAGGGGAAGCAAACTTTCTAAGGAGGTTCATTCCAAATTATGCCAAACTTGCTAAAGGTTATACGCATCTTTTGAAAAAAGAAGTACCATTCAACTGGGATCAGGTTGTGCAAGCTTCCTTTGATGCTTTAAAAGATTCCCTGGTAAAAGCATCATTAATGTATGCTCTTGACTATCAAAAAAACTTTAACTTCTATCTCTCCAATACAAATACAACCATCGCCATGGTTTTAGTACAAGGAGACAATGGGATAGAACATCCTGTGCATTATTTAAGCTGCAACTTAAATGATACCGAAAGCAAGTACTCCTATGTTGAAAAGTTGGCTTTAGCACCTGTTCAAGTAGTACAAAGATTTTGACACTATATACTCTTTCGAAAAACTACTATTTTGTCAGATTGCAAACCTATGACCTACATTCTATCGTGTCAATTACTAGGGGGCAAATATTCCAAATGGATAGCCATTTTGCAAGAGTTTGATTTGGAATTTACCAAATCCAAATTAAAGAAATCCCTCATCTTCGCAAAGTTACTTTGTGACCTCCCATCACCATCCAACGATTTAACATCTAAAGCATCAATTGTGGATGAAACTATTTTTCTGATATCGTCAAGCGATTCGTTGTATGAAGATATACTGATCTATCTCCAAACCCAAACCTTTAGGTCTAACACCTCTCGCTCTGAATAGCAACATATTCGATACTAAGCCAAAGATTACATGATTTTCGGTGATACACTTTACTGTTGTGGTGTCGATATGGTTCTGCGAAGGTGCCTCACACATGAGGAGGTCGAAAAGGTCCTGAATGACTGTCATTCAGGTGCATATGGGGGGGCATTTATCTAGTTATTCTACTACAAAAAAGATCTTACGAACTGGTTACTTCTAGCCCACAATATTCAAAGATTGCATAATTGCAATTAGAAGTTGCCATGATTGTCAAATTTTCGACCACAAAACCAGATTACCACCTACACCACTGCATCTAGTAGTTGTTGTTAGGCCATTCGCCAAATGGGGCATTAATTTCATGACATGTAACCCCACCTCGATTGGGGGGCATGGGTATATCATAGTCACTGTCGACTATTTTACAAAATGGACCGAGGCGATGCCTACATTAAACAACAGCGGCGAAATGGCTGCTCTTTTGTTTTCCAATCATGTAGTCTTTAGATTTGGAATTCCACAGGCTATAGTCACAAATCATGGGTTGCATTTTCGCAATCACATTATGGTTGAATTAACTGCCAAATTAGGATTGTCCCACGATAGTTCTACCCCATATTATCTGCAGGCTAACGGACAAGTTGAGGCAATCAACAAAGTCCTGAAATGCATGCTACAAAGGTTGATTGGAGTCCACAAACAGAATTGGCATTTAATCCTATACTCAACTCTGTGGGCATATAGAATATCAGTAAGAAATGCGACCAAATTTATGCCCTTTCAGTTGGTGTATGGTTTGGAAGTTGTCTTACCGATTCAGTGCAAAATTTCATCTCTCAAGCTCACAATCGATCTACTTCCCAAAACTTCAAAGGAAGAGGCTCGTTTCTTGGAACCAATCCACTTGGATGAAACCCATCGTGATGTTGCGTTGGTTAACGAAGCTCATAAGAAATGTGCCAAGGCGCAATTGGAAAAATGTCAAGCCTCGTGTCTTCTCAGAAGGTGACCTGGTCTTGCTATACGATCAGGACTCTGACAAATTGGGAGCAAGTAAGTTTGAACCATTATGGATGGGCCCCTACATTGTTAAACGAGTATTGGAAAAAGGAGCCTACGAGCTGGTAGATTACGATGGGATTCCACTGTCACAACCCTGAAACGGGTTGTATCTTAAGTGTTATTATGCTTTATTTAGTAATCTCTTTATAGATATGTTTTTGTTACATTTTTGTTTTCATTAAGAGTTGTCATTTTGGTTAGGTAATCCCTGTCAGACTTTTTGGAAACATTCATTGGGTACACCGATGGAGCTAGTCGTAGTACACGGAACCTATCTTCTGCAGCCTGGGCCATTTTTGCTCCAAGCGACAAGTTAGTGAGTTCCAGGGGGATATGTATTGGTCAATCAATAAACAACATCGCTGAGTATAGCACATTGATTGAGCTTCTCTTTGATGCCATTTCACATGGCATACACTGACTTGTTGTCAGACTAGATTCGCAACTCATCATTCTACAGCTCACTGGCATATATTTCGTTCGGAACCTAGCTGTTATAGACATTTTTGGGCACTTCAACCCCAATCACAAATGTCCATAATCTGAGGGCTCTTAATTCCCTAAAAGGGTTGATTCACTGCCTAAAGGAACAAGGTCAACTGATTACATCATCTCCCAGAAGTTCTTTACTGAAAACTGCTCATAAATGGTCAAAACTGGACCATACTGAAAACTCCATGTAGAAGGTGCGATGCATATCACCTTCCCAATGTACAGGGTGCGATGCATATTGTTTTTCTCCTCTGTAGGGTGTGATGGTCGGGAATGGAAAAATGGCAGGGACCAAAATGCGAGGTGGAAGATCATGGAATCTTCCAGAAGCTTCCCCTCTGACACTTGCCACTCCATTTTCGACTAGGGATGAGTAATATATCTTCATTCTCTAAGTGGAAGCAAGAACTATCAGAGAGAAGACACTAATCAAGATCCCAAAAGATGACTCACCTCTCTGTAATCATCTATATATGGATCCCTCATCAAAGAGATCCAAAGGCTGGAATTTTGTAACTTAGAGAGAAGTGTTGTTGGTATTCTGGTGTACATTCACAGTGTTGGGTGATTTTCTTTGCTTGAGGTGAAAGAAGGGATTCTTAGCTGGAGGATGATGCTGGGTCAGAGCTGCTCATGGTTGTAATCCTCTTGCTATTTTTTATCTGAATAAAGCTATTCTTGTTTCCTTCCATATTCTGGTGTACTTGTTTATATATGCTTGTATATGGTTAATGTACATCTGATCCTGCATTATTTATGAATTTAGATCCTTGTTTCTTGCATAGTAGTATGTTGTTGTGATTCTACAAGTCCTTTTGAAGCTGAGCAGACAAAGAGCAAGCGACAAAAACTCTATCAAGAAAGAGAAGGAATCGAGCACAACACTTAGGTTGGCCCTCTTGGTTCTTTTCTCATCTATTTTCATAAAAGGAATCAATAGTAGACTTTGATTGTTTGTTTCTAAGATAGCCACCCATCTTAGTGGGAATAGTAGCATCCGTGTGGACACTATTCCCGTATAACAAAATGGCGACTCCACTGGGGAGCGACTAGATTACTTTTAGCCTATCTATCCTTGTTTCTTTTATAAACATATAGACGGAGCCTGAAGTCAAGCCAGCTAGCCTTCGAAATGCATTTGTCATGCAAATGCAAAGTAGATCAATGATGCTTCAGTCAATCTCCGGGTTTTTGTTTATAAATTAAACAATAGATCTGCAAGCAGTCTAATTGCCCTAAGTAGTGGCTTTCGTAACCTCTTAAATCACCACTGTGTTTTTACATACATTGATCTGTACTTATTCAGCTTAAACCCCTGAACTAAACCGCAAACTGTGAGTGAAGTCTCGTTCAAAGTCTCGCACTGTAACCATCGCACCCTGCCTTCAAGGCAGCTTGTATGCATCGCACTTCCCGAATGGAGTAACTGCGCTGCATACTGAGTTCACTGTGTAACAGGTGTGATGGTCAGGGAGGACTGATTTTGCCCTCAGATTGTGGATTTTTCTCACTATTTTCAGTCTTATTCAAGAGTTTTTGCTGTCTGTAATCAATGTGCTTCTGTGAATACCCCCTTCTCTAGCATTATTCTGCCTCCTTACTGCAAATAACTATAAACGTTTTTATGTATTGTGCGTCGTGTTAGTTCTCTTTTGCAAAAAATAACATAGTCAAATTGTCGTCACTAGATCTGAAAGTGTCGTAGCTGTCGTTTTCAGTTTTAGAAAGCAATCCCATTGTTTTAGATAGTTGATTATACGATTATTATTGCATAAGACTTGATTTACTAGTTTTAAAGTGTCGAAAAGCAACTTCCATTTCAAAATCGCAAAGTGTCTCTCTTGTTTTCACTTCGTTTTGAAAGAGAATTTTGTTGAGTACAGTCACTTTAAAGTATTTCATTTTTGCACATAGTTTTCTTAGTGTCATTTACATATTAAGAGAGCTGAAAACCAATACATGCATGTGCATTTGCATCTTGAATGCTTGGCTTGATTTAGGACTGTTCATATTAGCGTGTGCTCTATGCTCTGTGAAGAAAAGATGCTTGACTTTCTTCCCCTTAGTAGCTAGGATTTTCATTGCTGAAAGAAGATAAAACGTCTGTTTATCATCTTAGACTGCATTTAGGAATTATACATACATCACGTGGTGAACCTGAAAGGAAAACTGCTAAGCAAGATCAACTTAAAATAAATCTCAATGAATCTAACAATGCTTTGGAAATTAACGCAACATCTAGAGGTCTAGGCTAGAGACGTATTCCAGCATCATAAAGCCTGGTAACTGTTGCTTTCAGTGCTGGTTGGGTGATTCCTCCACTCTGAGATGATAAGTGCCAGTACGGACTTGTGCTCCCACGTACCGTCGCGTATATATTGGGAGACCACTATAGGATGCATCCTTTATCCTTAGGAAGCTGTGTCTGCCGCCGTATCGATCGTAATGCACCAAACACAGCATTCAGAAAGACTGACTGCCGTACCGTAAAAAGTATTCTGCAGTTTTACGATTGGTTTGGTAATCCTCTCTGCCTAGATCTCTAGAGAAGTCCATTTTTCTCCTTTTCAGACTCCTTAAAGGAAAAGGTCCTCTGAGCGCTTGTTCACTTCCAAGCTCAATTAAAAGATTGAAATGGCGACTAGAGTCCATCTTGTGTGTTTTTTCTCAGACTCTTTAAAATTGTGTGGTTGCATCTTCCGGATTCATCGCATCTGTTGTTTTTGTGCATCGACGTTTCGAACCAGCCACTGTGGTTCATCATCAGGATGAGAATTATTGAAGAAGTCAGAGATGGGTGAAGGTGAATAAATAGGTGAAGATGAGGGAGCGTGCAGGACCGACAAGTTCCAGATATGAGGAGTGGTTTGTTAATTAAATTTAGGATGGAATTTATTTTTATTCTAATAAAGAGTTTAATATAATTTTCATTTATTCTTTTATTTATTTGATTGTGTTTTGAATCAGATTGACCTAATCGTGCTTTCGGTTATGGATGGTCTTATTAGTTCATTTGTATAAATGTTTATGTAAAATTGAAAAAACAAGTTGTGTCAAAGCGTCTAAAATTCATTTAATTTGAAAAACATTTCCCCTTTTATTTTGAGTTGATCAAGTAATCCACAATCATGGAAGAAATTCAATCAAAACCCCGTCGTTCGCGGAGACTTACGAGTCAACCATCGTTGACTCTGAAAGTGAAGCCATTCCGGACGAAGCGAACTCGTTTAACCAAATCAAAGTCCCCTAGGTTGGTTGGAGCAAGCACTCCAACATCCTCAGAGACTCCGATTACTCTGAACATTTCTGGAATCCCTGCCTCTATGGAAGAAATTTCGCAACAGCAACAGGACATTACAATTGATCCTAGTGTGACGGTTAACACTTCTATTCGTGAACTGGTTCCGTCTATAGCCGTTTCAGAAGGTGTTACTCCCCAACCGTTTGCTGCTGTAGGACTTACATCTTCTTCGGCACCAGAAATATTTTACGGACCTGACGGTCTGGCTCTTCCTCCTGGATTGATTGCCATCGAAGAGATTGTGAGATCCTCCGTCTAGCACTCCAATGCAACTTGGAGCTGGGATCGCCCTATATCCTTCTTCATTAGAGAATATTCACCCACCCTCGAAGTTCCTGAAGAATTGCTGAGGAATATTTTGGATAGACTTAATATGTCTGAACAATCGTCAACATAAAGGATTGTGTCACTCGACACAGCAACAACAGAAACCCCTTCTTCTATTCCGACAATGTTCGCTGATGTGCCATCTGTCCCAACCAATTTTCAATCGCTGGATTGTGTCCATCCTGGGACTATTTCGACAGTATGGACTGTTCCCGTTTGTTCGTCCGGAATTATATTTGGAATCTCTTACGTTGAGTCTCGACAAATTGATCCATCACAAGGTCAATTTGGGCAAACTGGTGCCCAAAGGCAAACTATTCCTTTGAGCACTAGATTACCATCGTATGGAGGGCCATATACCCTTTCATTGTCTTCCCTAGAAGGACAACCATGCATGAGTTCGCAACAAAATTTGGGTTATGCTGGAATCACAACTAGCGGTTGGGTACCAATCCTGTCTCAATAACCAAGAGTTGTATGCTCAATACAACAAAGTTCACCTATGACAAATATTCCCACTACGTCGGCTATTGTGGCTATATCGCAAGTACAAGCGTCACCATTTGTCTGCCAACCTCAAGTTTCACAGGTTGCAATACAACAATCTCTTGTACTTCCGACACAACCACAATTGCCCACTAGTGGAATGGCACAGGTTCAAATGGGGAACCCCAACCCCCATCTTGGTCAAACAGTCAGTGTTGGACAACAGTCCATGGTTTCACAACCGTGGCTAGTGTAATACCAACAACCGCAATTCCAGTAAGCTTACCAAGGATATGAGCAACAAGTTTTTGCAAGTAATGGGCAACAGTATTAACCATGTCATAATGGTTATGCCCATCAAACTTACCAAAGTTACCAACATCAAATGCATTATGCTGGTATGTAAAGACCGACTGCTCAAACAATACCGTCTTATCCTGGGTATGCTCAACCAAGCCTAAATCAACAGTTGCCTTTCGTGGCAACTCTAGAATTACCAGATCTAAGTCGACTAACGAACGATCCAATTGCCTACACCCCTTGGTGGCCGACGATCCCGCATAAACTTCTGTCGGATATTCCTAAATTCAATGGAAATCCGGGTGAAGACCCATCGAATCATGTGATGACCTTTCATCTATGGTGTTCGTCAAACACCCTCAATGATGATTTGATTCGACTTCGCCTCTTTCAACACACATTAACTGGTCCAGCAACAAAGTGGTATATCGAATTGCCTAGAGCTTCATTTGATAACTTCAGTACCCTAGCCACAACCTTTTTAACCCATTTTAGGTTACCTATCAGGTACGAAACAGGAATTGAGCTGCTTACCAATTTCAAACAAACGATAGCCACTCACATATCCGATCATATTCATGAGTGGCGGCGTCATTGCAGAATGGTAAAAACATATATTCCTGATCAGCAATTAGCTGAATGGTTTATTAAGTCATTGTTACCCGCCATTACAGAAGATGTAGCAAAGGGCAGAGTCATCACTGAAGAGCAAGTTATTGCTCGTGCACAATATCTAGACTTGATCTACACTCAGTCTGGCACGCTCTACGATAAAATCCCTGACGCTCCTGTCATGCAGAAAGAGTTAATCTTGCAGAAAAAACCAACCTCCCTAGAAGCCTAAGAATTTCTAGTGACAAACAAGACAATTAAGAGCAATCCTTCTCTAAACATGCATTTATCACACGAGAAATCAAGTGTTTTAGATCCTACCTGTAGTCCAACGTTGTTGTAGTAGTCCAGCTTCGTCGATCCAGATGAGCTCCTCCTTCACTTCGAAGCCTGCATTCACTAACAATCAAACGATTACATAGCACCTGAATATCCCATTAAATAGAACATATTCAACATATAGACCAAGGAGTATATGAAACAACTCATTAATAACAAATTGTTGAGAAGAATGGACTTATTTGTATTAATAGGAAACAAAAGAAACCATTACAACCTGAGCCTTGGCATTGTGCAAGTCCCTCCCAGGGTCTAGCAAGAGTTTTCCTTTACTTTGATAAGCTCACCCACTTCCAAATGAAACAAGAGATGGGAATCTCTCCTCACAAGCTTCTACAAGGAAGTCCTAATTCCAGCAGCATCTACCCTTTGGAATGTTCAGCTTTCAACCTCCCCTCCTCTGGCCCAATGCCTGTATTTATAGCGTTCTAGAGGAAGTTAATCAGGTCCAACATCAATGGGATAAGCCCTCTTTTGGATGGGGTAGCTCCTCTCTTGATGGGATAAGTTCCTCTTTCATAGGGATGCATGAACCATCTGGAGGCGCTCAATACACATCAAAACATCTTCTAGAATGCTCTAGAAATGACCACAAGTAACTTTTTTAAGATGAAACTCGCGCCTTTTGACCTTTACAGGAGTACGCACCCACCCTTTTACATACAGAGCATACAGGTACGCAGGTATTGTGAACTTGGGATGCGTATACGCAGGGAAGGTAGAGAGAAACTGCGTACCCAGAGCTAAACATGTTTTTAAATGACTTTCTCTCTTTCTTGAAGTTTGACATGGAGAGCAGAGGTATGAGGCTTGCCAAGGAGGATAGTATGACTGTTGATGGAGCCATACTAACTGCAAATAGTCATGGTGACAAATTTTAGTGTAACAGATTTCCCCCTAAAGTGCGAAGCCTGTAATAGATTAGGGTTTTTATATCATCTAGGAAGGGTGAAGTACTTTATCATTTCAAGGATTATCTTGTGGAGAGCCCAGTCAGAACCTGCAATTTTCAACACAAAATACATGTATAAGATTATATCATCGCTGAGGTAGGCATTCCCATACTCAGATCAAAAAACTTTAACTAACAGACTAATTACTATTCTGATACAGGAATGATTTCATAGTACATCATGATCATAGACTCATGTAGACGCAGTATGGACGCAGCCATCTGTTTATAACTGGTCTACAATATAATGAATAAAAAACTCCTCGCAACCTGGATGGTGGAAATTAGATCCAGGGTCTTCATCTCTACTTCCCGAATTGGTACGATTCTAGCCATGCGAATAAATGAGTCGATGTCGAACAT
>APFE030165136.1:214445-229746 GCA_000404065.3 Pinus taeda | reverse complement strand
CTTGGAAATTGTTCACTCTGATGTGTGTGGACCGATGCAAATACCATCGTTTGCCGGAAATAGATATGTTTTAACTTTTATTGATGATTACACCAGAAAGACATGGGTGTATATGCTGAAACAGAAGAGTGAAGTGTTTAAGAAATTCCGCCACTTCAAAACTTTTGTTGAAAAGCAGTGTGGGCATTACATCAAAGTGCTCAGAACAGATAGAGGAGGAGAATACATCTCCTAAGACTTTCTGCGTTTTTGCAGAGAGAATGGCATACAAAAGCAGTTCACAGCAAGGTATACACCTCAGCAAAATGATGTTGCCGAAAGAAAGAATACTTGACATAGTTAGAAGTATGTTGAAGGAAAAACACTTGCCTCATGAGTATTGGGCAGAAGTTGTCACTTGCGTAGTTTACATCTTGAATAGATGCCCAACTAAAGCTGTCATGAACAGAATACCAGAAGAAGCATGGAGTGGTCAAAAGCAAATTGTCACTCACATGAGAGTATTCGGCTATGTAGCTTATGCACATGTACCGAATCAGCTAAGGAGAAAGCTTGATAGTAAGGGGGAGAAGTGTGTGTTTGTTGGCTATTGTGATGAATCAAAAGCATACAAACTCTATAATCCATTCACTAAGAAATTGATAGTAAGCAGAGATATGCAGTTCATTGAAGATGAAGCTTGGGATGGAAGCTTAGAAAAAACAGTGAATGTAAAGACAATTGTGTCTCATGAAGAAGAAGAGGAAGGGACAACAGCAAATAATCCTTCCTTGGTGGTTCCTCCTCCACCACAACAAATTCAGCAAACCACACCACAAACTGGAATTCGAACAGCCTTAAGAAGTCAATGAAGTGCTTCTTCAAGCACACCACAGAGATCAGAAATACCCTCAAGTTTGGATGGAACTCCAAGCACACCAAGAAGACCAAGATTCAAAAATCTGAATGAGATTTATGAACAAGGAGAGGTAAGTAACAATACCGGTCTGAATTCATTATTCACTTTGTATTGTCATGTTGATGACCCAGTTCATTTTGAAGATGCTGTAAATGAAGATAAATGGATTCAAGCAATGAATGAAGAAATTGGTGCAATTGAAAAGAGTAAAACATTGGAGTTAGTGGACCTCCCTGAAGGCAAAAATGCCATTGGAGTTAAGTGGGTCTATAAGACCAAAAGCAATGTTGAAGGCAAGATTAACAGGCACAAAGCAAGACTTGTTGTGAAAGACTACAAACAGCAACAAGGCAGAGACTATGATGAAACGTTTGCACCAGTAGCAAGGATGGAAATTGTCAGAACAATGTTGTCTATTGTAGCAAAACACAAATGGAAGATTTATGAGATGGATGTTAAATCTGCATTCCTGAATGGAGTGTTAAAAGAAGAGGTTTATGTTGAACAACCTCCAGGTTATGATGTTGTTGACCAAGAGCATAAAGTTTGCAAACTGAAAAAGGCTCTTTATGGGCTGAAGCAAGCTCCAAGAGCATGGTACAGCAGAATAGATACTTATCTGATTGAGAATGGGTTTGATAAGTGTGATGGTGAACCCACACTCTATATAAAGGAGAATAACGGTAAGATTATTATTGTTGTTTTATATGTAGATGATCTGATTTTTACTAGCAATGGTGCTTCTCTCATTGCTGATTTTAAAGCAGTCATGAAAAATGAATTTGAAATCACTGACTTGGGCTTCTTAAGATATTTTCTTGGAATTGAAGTAGACCAAAGTGAAAATGGTTTTTTCATTTCTCAAGATAAATATGTAGAAGCAGTGTTGAAGAGATTTAACATGCAGAACAGCAAGGCAGCTGTGACTCCAACTGTAATGGGGCTGAAATTGACCAAAGAAGACAGCAGCGAGGATTTTGATCCAAAACTGTACAATAGCATAGTTGGAAGCCTTATGTACTTGACTGCAACTAGGCCAGACATTATGCACGCTCTAAGTTTAATCTCCAAATTTATGGAAAGACCGAAAGAGACTCATTGGCAGGCAGCCAAGAGGATTCTAAGGTATGTGAATGGAACGAAGGGGTTTGGTATTTTATACTCCTCTTTTGAAAGTTTCATGTTGACAGGTTGCACGGACAATGATTGGGCTGGAAGTGTTGATGATAGGGAAAGCACATCAGGATATGTGTTTCATATGGGATCGAGAGCCATCTCATGGGCTTCCAAGAAGCAACCAGTTGTGGCTTTGTCAACAGCAGAGGCAGAGTATGTGGCAGCAACAATAGCAGCATGCCAAGCAATGTGGCTGAGAAGAGTTCTGAGAGATTTGTGTCATGAACAGGAAAATGGCACAACCATTTACTGTGACAATAGCTCAGCAATAGCATTGTCTAAAAACTCTGTTTTTCATAAAAGAACAAAGCATATAGATACCAAATTTCACTTCATACGTAAATTGGTTAACAATGGTGAGATTGTTTTGCAGCACTGCAGAACAGAGGATCAACTTGCTGATATCTTGACAAAACCATTAGCAAAGAAAAGTTTTGATCATTTCAGGAAATGCCTCGGTATGCAGCAGTTGAAATTAAGGGGGAGTGTTGGAATTTAATTCCAACTCCAACCAATAAATGCTGAACAGAGATCTGATCTTCAACAGTTATTGCAGATTATCCGGAAGCAACAAAAGTCTTCTGATATTTTTGAGCTTTAAATACGCATTAAATTCAGTGTTTAATTCCCCTGCAGACTGCCGTCTTGAAAAGCATCACCTCCTCTTCTGCAATAAATACGCAGATAAATATCAGCAGATATTTTACTTAGTTTATTTTTTAAACACAGATATTTGTTTTCCTATAAATATAAACGCAGAACAGTTATGTTTTAACTAAGGAGAAAAGAACAACAGTTTTGTTTTTCTGTTTGAGTGCAAGAGATTTCTGAACAACAGTTCTGTTTTTGTACTCTGAGAGAAAGAGAGAAGGTTAGAAGAACATAGTGAGTCTCTTCTATAAATGCACAACAGTGTTGAACCTGCTATTTTCTGAGATAGAGAAAATCAATTTTTGGAACTGAAGTGTTCCTCTTGTAACAGTTAAGTTTTCTGTATCAGGTTGTTTATTGTTTATGAATACAAGTTTACTATTTTGGTGATTTTCTGTTGCTATTACAACAAATGTCAAAAACACTTTGTTATTACTCTGTAAGTCTATTAGTGACTTTACGCCAACTATTTTAGTTGCTGTTACACCAAGCGTCAATTGTCTCACTGTAAGTTTATAAGTGAATTTGACGCCACGTGTTTTAGTTGCTGTAACACCAAAGCGTCAATTTTCTTAAAGTGACTTAGCGTCAAAAACGTGTTGTCGTTTCACCGAGTGGCTTGACGTCAAAATCGCGTTGCTGCAACACCACGATCAGCGTTGCTGCAACACCAAGTCCTGTTGCCACAACACAGTTTCCAGTAAGCAGTTTTCTGTTTTTTCTGTATTAACAGAAACTTCCGCGTTGCTGCAACACCGAATCCTGTTGGTGCAACACCATTTCCAGAAAACGAAATTTTCAGTTTTCTGTGCAAAAACAGAGTAAAAACACAGCTTTTTTTTTGTGTTTGTGTGTTATGGGATTCAACAGAAAATTCACAAAAAAAAATGTCTTCAAATGTCTTAGACCAGAGACCAATCTGCAAAAGTGTCTTATATATATGGCCGCTTTCTAGGTGTTTATTGCAGTGGTTGGGATTAATATTTCCAACAGAAATAGAGGAAATTAATAGAGCTGTGGAGTTATCAGAATAATGAAATTATTAAAGGAAGTGGAAAACCAGATGGATGGGAAACCAACAAGAAGTAGTTTGAGCAACCTGCAATCGAGAAAGCTCGGCGTTCCCCATCTAGGTCGAAATCGATTTGTAAAGCGACTTATTTCTTTCCATTGACCGACTTCAAATTTCGTTGGGGATCTCAACAAATCTATTACTACAGAATCCCATGTTCCAAACAGAATTGAAACGACCAATTTGGGGTACCGCCTGCCGCGTAGCTCAGACAATAAAGTTACATGCCACGTCAAGTCAAGGAGACAAACATACCTCGCATCCAGATGTCTGCTTGGCTTCCATGTCATCAACCCCTTTCGCCATGACGGATTGAGTCAAATGAACAGAAAATATAAAAAAGCACTGTGTTATCATGTAAATTAAGCTATGCATTTAACACCAGCACAACGCCAGGTAACTTTCTGCCACTTGAATCAATGAATATGCACTAATCTGGGTGAATAATAAATACATGTCAACATTTTTAGTTCGCCTTAGATCTTGCAAAGATCTTAAAGATTACAACAACATCCTCTGAGTTTCTATTTGTGATTAATGTGCAAAGGACGACGCGAGGTTCATTAATTAACATATACTTTTTAAACGATTCTGATCACAGAAGACCTCGAGAATACGTTGATATTTGCAATTTGAGTTCATCCATAACTGTGTTGCGTTTGAATGCTGTTTTCATGCTTGATGATTACAATTCGCAGGCGATTTTAACATATTTTTGTTTGACAGCGCAAGATATTATAATATATTATTATATGTATTATTGCAGGTAAATTTAATATTTATCCTTGGTGGCCAAGAATTTTTGCTTAATAACTTGAATCCGCTAGAACAGAAGACAATTTATAAATTCCTAAATTAAGCTCGGTCAATGGATGGTAATATGAAAGGAGCTCGTTCCGCACAGACCGCTAAAGCTCAATATTGGTGAAGACAAAATGATGGTATCCATTGGAAAATGTGCAATGGGATTATCACATGGTGGAGTTTCGTACAGTGGCTGGCAGTATTCCGAGATTAGAATTCGATCAAGTCAGATTAAGGATGAGTAGAAGATCGAGAAGAAGATCACCAAATTAACCTAATTCAGGTAAATCAACTAGATATGTTTATTTATACTCGGGAAATTTACTGGGGTTATCTTTTTCAGAAATATATTAAGGAAAACGCAATTTGATTCCCATTTTTATTGTAAGATTCAATGTGAAAATAACTTTTGAACAGAAGGGGGTTTTGTTAGCTCTATATTATTCAGAAACCACACTAACAACCTTTCCATCTCCATCTGTATCTTCTTGTTCACCTGTCATCTAGGAACATATAAATTTACACTTGAATCTTGACGACCGTACAAACTCACTATACTTAATTACCTGACGATAGACCTGTATAGTAAACATTAGGTTATATACCCTACAAAATACACATCCACAATACAAACTAATTTGAAAAAGTTAGAGAACATATTTAGTTATCACCTAGACACCAGCTCACTATAATTTTGACATCTTAAAAGGTTAGGAAGAGTAGTATTGCAACAAAGATTAGCTCACTATAATTTTGACATCTTAAAAAGTCTTAAAAGGTTAGGAAGCTTAGTATTGCAACAAAGATTAGGTTAGGAAGCTTAGTATTGCAACAAAGATTATGAAATTCAGATCTAATGTGGTTGTACTGGGTCAGGCTAATAGGAAATGATTTTCATAGTAGATGTTGATATTCTCATAGAGATGGCATATCCTTTCCATCCATAGTGTATTAAGAACAATGCAGTTTATTATGGCGCTCATGAAAATTCTAAATTCTATCTGCCTTTTCTTTCGATGTGATTCTCATTGGTTATATTTAAGCCCTTTAATAGAGAAAGTATAAAGGGAGACCTCCTTTCCTTAGTGTTATAATGGTGAGGGTAGACAAAGGAGGCATCTTTTAATGGAGAGGATGGAGAAAGGAAAGAATCTTAATGGTCTTTTATCTATAATTGTGAAAATAACTTTTGAACAGAAGGGGATTCTGTTAGCTCTATATTATTGTAAATACAGAGGATTGCCAATGTGGTGTATTAGTATTGGTACTAATAGGGCGGGCACCAGATAGGATGAAGCTGCGTACACTGTAGGAGGAAGATTGTTGAGAAAAGTGATCCATGATTAACATTACTGTGACTGGACTCTTTTTTAATTAATTACTTTTTTTTAATTAATTTTTTTTTTTAATGGTAGCGTGGTTGGTTGAATACTTATATTATTTCATAGTCATTTATATTTGTCATCTTTCTCAATTCTCTATGATTTGATTCTTGAGGTTTTGGGAGAGGCATGGATTTCTGAATGAATAGTTAAATTATTTGTATTTTTTTCATCTTGTTAGTTTAATTTTGGTGATTTAAAATTGATCATATTTCTTTTTAGTGATTTGTATATTTGTATCTCTAGGGAGATTGATCTATGCACTATAATCTAAGTTCCAATGAATTGTGTTCACGAACATAGATTGTAAAGATGAGTTGAATTAAATTGATCACATCTCCCTTTAGTGATTTGTATATTTGTATCTCTAGGGAGATTGATCTATGCACTATAATCCAAGATCCAAGTTCCAATGAATTGTGTTCAGGAACATAGATTGCAAAGATGAGTTTAATTAACATATCATGTAGTTTTTTTTAATAAGTTATTTTCACTTCCATATTTATTTATACATTTTATTCCTAAATAATTAATTGAAGTATTATTTAATGATTAGAAATTAGTATATAATCTTTCTATTTATTTTTTTCCAAAAACTATAAATTTATTAACATTAATTAGTTAATCTTTTAGTACTGTATTTGATGGTAATTCTTGATGTTTGATCATTTGAACAACTTTAGTTTGATTTGTCCTTGTTTAAAAACTTGAAGACTTACATTTCCATAGTTTTCATCTTTCATTTTATGCCGTCAAGAACTATCACCATTTCTAGATTTATAACTTCATTCTTAGCTTAGAATTCGTAATGTGTTTGTATTTGAATACTTCACAGAACATATCTTTATTTTTGCATATTTATAACTAGTTACATTTTTATGGGGCTTGTTCTTTGTATAATATTTCTGTACAAATTGTATCATATGTTATAACAAACTATACTAATTTGTAACTTATATAATATAGATACATTAACATAAACATGTGTCTTTTTCTTCAAAAGTGGAAGAGGCTAAAGGCCAACTAAGCCTTAAAACCCATCAAGAGTGACCATCCCAAACAATTTGGGCTATTCAAAGAGCTTTGGTGTGAGTCACTTCTCCTTTGTTGACAAAAGTAGTAAAACACTCAACAAGTCAACCATTGGTTAAGAATTCAATTTTGGATTTTGAATTGTGTTATGGGGTAGCAAAATGCAACGATGTCTTTTTATTCTATTATGGTTAAGTACAAAACCTTATGCAGTGCTACATGTAAAGCAACACCTAAAATTTAAGGGGAAAATAGCTAATTGGCTATTTTTTAGAAGAAATATTTGCCCATTTGGTTAAAATATCATCTAATTCTTGCATATATATATGATAAAATGGATAACATTCCTAAATTTTTTATGAATTTCAATAGTAAATTATATGTTTTTAATTGAATATTCTCCAACATTCTATAGACCTTTAATACTATAATAGGAATACATTGTAAATAAATAATCATAAAATGTGGTAATTAAAGGTCTATCAAACTTAAGTCAAAGCATTTTGAAAGACAGCATGTTTTGTAATATAGAAAAACTATATTAAAAAAAAATTTACTTGATCTATTACAATACAAATGATAATATAACAAACATATTTACTAACATCTTAAAAAACAGTAAAATTGAATTATGTAGAGGCAAGCTAAATGTAATACATATTTATTTTCTTTGAAAAAGTTTTAGAATTAATCATAAAAATGTATTTTTTAATACATTAATATTTCATTGATTTTTTATAAAATATTATTTTCCATACAAATACAAGTTGATTTTTCTCCAAAAATAAATATAAGTAATAATCCCTGTTATAATCCAAATTGTAATAGCTATTAACTACATCCAAATTGTAATAGCTAATGGCTATAAATAAGGGATTCTATTGTGTGAATGTATAAAATCCAATAAATATCTGTTCAAAATATTTTTACTATCCTTTTGTCATATGGTGTTTTGATTTGGCCGTAGGTCATTCACAAAAGATATCCTCAACAATATACTGATAATTCCCACGAATTTCAAACACAATTTTGTACTCTAGCCAAATAACTTTTTACCCATGTAGTCACGACCATCATTGAACATCAACTATAGGAACACAGCCCTTAATCCATATCTCGCGGGAACACAAACTAGGTATAGATACCACTAAATATAGGGAAGGGTATTTTCCTTCTGCATAATTAATGACAAAGCATAAAAGAATGCACATATAGCAAAACATTACAAAATAGAAGAGAAAGACTAAACAAAATCCAAATTTTTAAGTCATTGAGACCAACATTTTGGATTACATATCATGAATTTGCTTCTAAGAATCCTCTATCCGCATGTCATCGTTCCACAATGTATAATTCTCACAATGATTTGATCCTTCTCTCGGGTGAGATATTCGACGAATGGCCCATCTACACCCAATTTTGTTCCAAAGCATATTTAGTTTCACATGTTAAAGAATAGTATCCCCAGTTAATTGAAGTAGTACGAGAGTTAGCTGTTAGTCTAACTTTTATATATATATATATATATATATATATTATATATATATATAATATTTATCTATGTGCTGTTAGTCTAACTTTTAATATATATATTATATATTTATTATATATGAGACATTGTTAGTCTAACTTTTATATATATATTTATATATTTATCTATATATGAGACATTGTTAGTCTAAATATTTTAGAAGATTTTAGATATTTTTAAAATGGTTAATTTGAGTTAGTTTTATTTTTTTTTACTTTATGTAATTTGATTTTTTCTGGGATGAGATATTCAACGAATGGCCCATCTACACAATTTTGTTCCAAAGCATATTTAGTTTCACATGTTTTTTTTGAATTGGACTAATTCTATTAATCAAAAATATGGTACAAGAAGATACATTCAACAGAGGCATAGAACCTGCAAGACGCTACAATATATGGCTGGAAGCAAAACAAAGACTGACTTCTACCCAGAATGGGTAGAAGCCTCAACACTAAGCTTTTTCCCGTTCTTTTTTTTGACTTTGACCCAACCATCTTGGGGTGAATTAGCAACAACAACTTGAAGATTGAGGTTCTCCACACTGGAGCCCGGAGCCCTCCTTTTCTAAATCAGAGAAGGAGATTAGACATTGTTAGTCTAAATATTCTTAGAAGATTCATATAAATTTTTTATATTTTTAAAATTGGTTAATTTGAGTTAGTTCTGTTTTTTTTTTTTTTTTTAATTATGTAAAATTATGTAATGAAAAATCTATTTAATGTTAAAAAAGACCCCAATATCTTAAAATCTATTTAATGTTAAGAAGACCTCCAATATCTTAAAAATGTATAAAATAATTTTTTTTTTAAATATATAAACTGTTTTTTATTTCATCTTTCTTGGTTAATTGAATGAGTTTAAAAAAAAATTATGTAAAATTTTATTTAATAAAAAATCTATTTAATGATAAAAAAGACCTGCAATATCTTAAAAATGTATAAAATGTTTAACTTTATCTCGTCTCTTCCCTCTCTTTTCAGGTCACCAAAGCATGTTTAAATCTCTTCCCAAACTGAAAATAGATCATTATTTTCTATTCTATTTAGAATCTATTTAATAATGAGAGTAAATCATGAAAAATGAAAGCACAGATCCAAATTCCACAGAGTGAAGAGCATAACAATCCCAAGATCCTCAAAGAGCGTGAACAACGCGTATATTAAAAAATGGGAGTTAGAGCTTGGAGGCTTTATAAATGTGGGATATTACGAGGCCATCAAATCTGGGTTGGGAGAACCAATCCTCGAGGGCTTCAAGGATGTGTTTTTAAGGATTATTGCTTATAGCAATGGAAAACTCGATCATATTTGGGGGCTTATTCACAAGCGCATTGACTTCAACGTTCTATGGTTTGGAATTTTGGGCATGTAACCGTGCAAGTCCACCATTTGGAAGACCAACGGTTTGGAAATATTATGTTTACTCGAAGTTCCATGATTCCAAAATAGTTTAGTATAATTCCTACATGTATTTCGTTTTTCCCTTCTGGAATTTCATAAAAATATTTTTTTGATTATGTGTGGGAAAAGTATATTCTAATGGGATATTGCATTTAAAAGAAAGGTTTATTTAAGAAAAGGAATTTCATATAACTTTATATGGTTATTGATATAAATATACGATTCTCTTGATTGGTAGGACGGTGATTTATATTTGGCGAAAAGGTTGTTTTAAGGTGTTTTATTTATTGGTGAATAGAGGTTCAACACATGTTTTTATTTAAGATATTTTTCTTTTAAAAATAAGTAATTAAGTATTTATTATTAAAATGGAGGCTGTTATAGTATGAAGCAGGAGGTTCAACTAGTTATAATCTTTGTTCTTCATTGCTATGGGTTTGTTCAATAATTCTTATTTACCATTATATAATTTTCTCCGTTTTTTTTATTTTTTATTGTTAAAAATTATGAATTTTAAGTTATGGAAATGAAAACCATAGAATAAATAGATGGTTTGTGGAACATTGTTTCAAATGAGTTTGAGGAATCTTTAAGTCAAACAATTTATAGGACTGGACACAAGATCAAAACTATCATGTGAATGGGAAATATGATATAACAACATTATTTATCATTCATGAAGGTTTAGATTACAATATTTTTCTCAATATTGTAGTAGCAACCATGTACAAAAAAGTGTGGAATATTGTGGAAATGACATGAAATGAAAGAAGTAACAACATTGATGTTGAATATTCTAGAAATGAAATAAAATGAAAGGATTAGAAACATTTATCAACATCCATTCTAGTCACAACACATTGTAGTTTTTAATGAAGTTCTAGTAGCAACAAGAAAATAAGGAGAAGAAACAAATGAAGAAGTGGAAGAGTTTGCCTAAGTAGAAGAAGGTATACAACACATACATACTATAATTGTCCTAAATAATATAGTTAAATAAATTGCATAAGAGAAAAGTGACTTTGTACAAGTTGCATTATATGAAAATGATAAAAACAATGAAGGTGATTGTATGGATACATAAGTCAAGAATGAAATTAAAATTTTCTTTAGGGGCAACATGTGAGGGTAACATAGTAGTGAGAGTTGAATTTGATTATGAAGCTGAATTAACTTTTTTTTGAAGGATGCATGCAAAGTCTAATTATGATAAAGGCAAAAGTATTTATGGAAAATCTATCATAACTACTTTAGAGGTAAAAACAAAAAAATTAAAGGAAACCATTAGATTTGTTGAAGCTATTGAAACAACACTAAGGGAGATGAAAGGACATGAAGATATTTTTTTTAATGTTACACATGTTAATGTAAAAGTTCAATTAGTAGTAGTTGAGGTACAAGAAGAGTAGAAAAACAACTAGATGAAGATCACAATGAAGATAAGGAAATATTAAAGAAAAATGAAAGATATGTAAAGTAAAGAATTTGGAACAAAAAGGAGAAAAATGTTGTACATGTAAAGCTCAGAACAACTTGCATGAGCATGTAGAAGTGAAACAAATTGTTGAGTTGATCTAAGTGTAATAAGTATAGCTAACATATAGATCAATAAGAAATAGTCATCATAATTAAGGGAGAGTTATTAGTACTCATGAATGTAATAGTTGAGATTAAGGGGGAGTGTTAAAGAACAACCTCCCTAGAAGTAGTATAAGAGTTAGTTGGGTCCTAGTTATTTTTAAAATTAGATTTTTAAACACTTTAAATTTGTATATTATTAGAAGATTCATACAAATCATGGATATCTTTAGAAGTGGTTAATTTTAGGTAATTCAGGAACTATAAAGGTAAATAAATATTAAAGAAAAATAAAAAAATATATAAAGTATTTAAAACAACAAGAAGAAAAATGTTGGACATGTATAACTCACAACAACTTGCACTGTAAAATAAGATTTTGAATTGATCTAAATGTTGTAAGCAAGCCTAGCTAAAACTTTGGACAATCAAACCATAGTGATAATAATTAAAGAGAATTGTTAGTACTCATGAATGTAGATTATGTAGTAAAAAAGTTAATTGTGAGTTCCAGTTAATTTTAGGCCCTCTCCAAAAAATTCCTGTTGAAAAGGACTTGCCATGATCCAAGAGTGTATGAAGCATTTGCATTATTCTCCTGGCCTCTCTTCTATCTCTTTTCATTATCCTCATGAAGAACGTTTCACTTGTTGATCATTCACAACCCTCATCAAACTGCAATGGAAATTCCGGCAACCATTTTTTAGTCGGGAAGGCGGATTGGAAACTGACTTTTATACTTAAACTCGATTTTGTTTGACGACTATATCAAGAGGTGAGTCGATGAGTAGTACCATAGCTCGGCTTCGTTACTATGTCATATAAGATACAAGATTGGAATCATATTAATTCAGTATATTAGACAAGGTGAGACTTTCATATCCATGTTTTCTATTCTGGCATTAGATAGTGGGATTGATCATACACCACATATCCGCCTTCGATTGGTGTGACTATCAAGAACTTTTCAATTTGTCAGCGGCAACATGAAGATGAATGCACGAAGTGCTTTCAAAGGGTTTAAACCCTAATAAAATAACTAATAAAATAAACATGAAGTGATCAATAAATTATAAAAGATGAACAGGTCATAATATTACTTGTTATGATAAATATGTACTGAAACCTAACGACCTTGGACATCAATAACAATTAGTTACAGTATGGCCTATGATTCCTGTGCGTGCCCGGAAGAAAAAACAGTTTTGTACCGGAGTTTGTAGTCGGTCAAAAATGGTATAAATTTTACACTTTTGCGTTCCTCAACACATACACATTCATTAAACATTTTATAAATGTCTCAAAGCAGCTATCGAATAATATGCAGTATGGCAATCGACGGATTATATGAAACGATCTAGAACAAAATACTAGCAGGACAGCAATATTAACAGGAACCATAAAAAATGACAGTGATAGGTTGACCTGAAGCAAGGTGAAATGAGCTCAATGGGCTGATCCAAAGTTCAACGACTCCCAGAGTCCTCCCAAACACTTCTGGGAATAACCCTAGAGAGTTGTTCACCGAAGTGCCCGGAAGAACTCTAGGGGCGTTAAACAATTTATGACAATATCTGACTGTGTTGTCTTCACAGCTTACTCTGTTTATCCCTCTAGTATGTATAAACTGGTTTTATAATAGTAAATGCAGACTAAGGCATCTAATTGAAGTTGAAAGAAAGTTCTGTAGGTGAGGGTCATGACCGGCATATTCCACTTTGTTTCGTGAGAATTTATCCGCATAAAATTCATTAACCTGAAATAATATCAGGACCTCATGATCCTCTTTCTACTGTTTTCCTTGTGATCCATTCACAGAAATATACGCACCTTCCAATGACCGGTCTTATCATGAGATGTTACAGTACAGGACAATAGGCAAGATGCCTTTCTTACTCGTCCGAGGAAGATGCTCTCCTTTAGTACCCCGAAGATGCACCGATTTAGGTGCAGCGCATTTGGTTCAAAATATATACAAAATTTTCTGTTTCGTTTTTAATGTATGTGCATTTCTCTAACTAAATTTTAATTGAAGTGTTAAAACGGAAGTTACCTTGACAAATTAAGATAACAGTAAGCATTTCGAACATAATAAATTATTGGATCAAGATGACCCCAGAGCACCTAACACCCCAAGGAGAGTTCGACGACAAATTAATTAGCCGATAGGGATATATATTTCAACCTCAGGTGGAAGATCATTGCTGGAATGGGGCACTTTGATCATTTTAAAAATAAAAAAAATTGGCTGACATAATATCAATGGATTGAATTCACACCATTAACTTCATTGCATATCTAAATCTCATAATTAAACCTTGTTTAAATTAATTTTGTACAAAGTTTCATTAAAAATTTACCATGCCATTTGTTAGTTGACACCTATAGGGTTTAACCACTTTAAGACTACAAAATGTAACACATACACTTGTCATAGTAGTGTAAAGTTGTATTTCCGCATAAGATGATCATCCTTTTCAAACCATTGGTAAAGTGTCTCCAATTCCAAATAACAAGTGTAGGTAGTTTCATTAACTTGTCCATCAATTTCATCCTTTCATGCTATTAATAATAAGTCTAAAAATTAGGTGTCCTTAGTTTCATTAACTTGTCCATCAATTTCACCATTTCATGCTCTTAATAATAACTTTGCCATGCCATCTAGTATCGTAACCTGGAGGAATAAGGCAACTTGAGCATTTAAAATTGTGATTATATTTATTGTACATGTTATTCATCACCGTTGCATCTATTATAAGCAAAGGAGTGCTTGGTGGATGCATGCATTTCTTAGTGCTTGGGTTGTTGGAATTGTTAAAGGATTACTAGAAGGATTGCTGGAAGGATTACTAGAAGGATTTGAAAGGGATTCTCTTGGATTATATGTACTAAGAAAAGTACACAATTGGTTACTTAGATTTGGAAGATTACTATTTTATATATTAATATTGTTTTCAATGGCCACTGTTACCTACATTTGTCATAATTTAAAAGACCAATAACACTCTAATGTGCAATGGCTTTGTTCATTTTTTATGAAGTAGTGTCGAAGTTAAATGTAAATTGTAAATGAAAAAACCAATTACATGATGCTAATGTTCATTATATAATCCATGAAATATGTATTAGGATTAGTGGGGGCAAAATCAAATTAAAAATAACATTAGAATAAGTGTCTTTGTGTGTTGAATGGTGTGCTTTACCATATAAACTTGTGAGTTTAGATTACTATCGTGACATAGTAAATCCAATAGATTTGGTGCAAGTTTATTCCTCCATTGCTTACACAACAAAGAAGGCATCCATGCAATCTAGACCCATCTCCACCAGACTGACTTTGAATCTGTAAATGTGTTAGAAAACCTGCACAGATGAATCTAGCTAGCAAAGGTTGAACACACAGCTTTGGAAAGCAAAAACATTAAAGGAAAATCGAAAGAAGAAAAGAATGATTCATTAGAAAATATGTTACAATGCTCATTATATAGCATCACTGGGTGAAGATCCCAAGGTAATGAACTATAGTGGGTGAAGATCCCAAGGTAATGAACTATAGTGGTGATCAATGAGAAGACTCAACACCTACAACAGGTTCCGGAGATAACTAGTCAGTTGCGGAGTTAAAGAAGGAGCAAATCAAGGAGTAAATCATGCAAAAGGAATCTTGCATGCAATCCCATGCTCTAACTAAGAGTCCGCATGTAGATGTGTAGTAGTTGCATGTAGTTGCATGCTCTAACTAAGAGTCTGCATGCAGTTGCAAGTAGTTGCATG
>APFE030165136.1:185251-209168 GCA_000404065.3 Pinus taeda | reverse complement strand
TTGGGAAACTCCATTTTTCTGTCAATCTTCGATCTCCGAGCTGTAATACCTGCAAAATAAAGTACTGGTGCACCTTTTATCTAGCAACCTGTGGGCTCTGATACCATGTAAATGTGTTAGAAAAACTGCACAGATGAATCTAGCTAGTAAAGGTTGAACACACAGCTTTGCAGAGCAAAAACATTAAAAGAAAATTGAAAGAAGAAAAGAATGATTCATTAGAAAATATGTTACAATGCTCATTATATAGCATTACTGGGTGAAGATCCCAAGGTAATGAACTATAGTGGGTGAAGATCCCAAGGTAATGAACTATAGTGGTGATCAATGAGAAGACTCAACACCTACAACAAGTTCCGGAGATAACTAGTCAATTGCGGAGTTAAAGAAGGAGCAAATCAAGGAGTAAGTCATGCAAAAGGAATCTTGCATGCAATCCCATGCTCTAACTAAGAGTCCGCATGTAGATGTGTAGTAGTTGCATGTAGTTGCATGCTTTAACTAAGAGTCCGCATGCAGTTGCATGTAGTTGCATGTAGGTGTAGTAGTTCCAACAGAATCGTCATTCCTAAACTCCCAAATAATAGTTTATGCTCCATCTCCATATCCACATCCCCTTAACTTGTTCAACCTCAACATGCATCCATCCTATTACCATTAACAGTAAACGCCAATGACATGTGATTATCCATGGCAGAAGGTTGTAATTCCACACTATTTCAGGAAATGGTGCAAAGAGCACGAGATCAATGGGCTTCCGCACTACACCTAAACCATTTTCCTCTAATGGGATGGTGAAACACGGGATTCCATCCACTTCGTCTGCTCTCCTTTGACAGTGACCGTAAAATGATCCATTGCAGTGAACAAGCGGAGGGTTTCGGTCCATTATTAACTCATCAGGAAAATATCTAGTGATATTCCATTCCTTTTGGGAAGGTTTGTAAATTTGCAGCGAAGACTTGTCCCTGAGAGCAAAAACTTTGTATTCACGGTCAAATTTCTCATTACCACTCTCCTTAGCAACAATGGATTCAGTCGTGTAGCTGGTGGGGGAATATCGACGAATGGTCGTGTAAAAGGATTGCAGAGCTTATAGTGAGCTCGTTGTTGACCCATTGGCTACCCTTAGCAAGATGAGCCGTGCCACAGACTGTACGCGCCCGATATGGGGAGTCTTGTCATTCTTCCTTCCGGGATTCTCTTCTTCCTTCACAAATTCACATGTACCATTTGCATTTGTAGAAACAACTCACTAACATAATGTATTATATTAAGATAAAGATGGCAAATTGATTGGAAAGGAAGGTTGGGAGATATCACCATCATAGAAAAAGTAGCAAACAATGTCATTTGCATATTATTTTTTTATTCATTAAATTTAAATTAATTTATAAAATTTAGTTTCAATAGATTATTGATTTAAATTTTATTAAAAATAGTTGAAGTTAAAATCTAATTTATTCTTCACAACAACCTTTTATTGTTTCTTCAAATAACATTAAATTTCATGAAAACCTAAATTCAACCTAACTTGTAAAAAACCAACATTATAAAAAACATATACAAAACTATTTACCTGCAATTTGTTTTAGAGATATTGTCTTTCTTTCTTCAAAAATACTCAAGGGTATCATTTACATTTCCATATAGCATATTCAAAATCGATTGGCCTTTAGCTCTCGAATTAACTCAATAAGATAATGTAGTGTATTAAGATAAAGATGGAAAATTGATTGAGAAAGTAAAGTTTGGAGATGTCCCATCATAGTAAAAGTAGTGAATATTGTCATTTGCACAGATATGCTTTTGTATTTTACATATTATTTTTTTTCATTACATAAATTTATTAATTTATATAAGATGTAGTTTCATTAAATTATTGATTTAAATTTTATTAAAAAATGTTGAAACTAAAATCGAACATATTTTTAATAGCAACATTTTCTTGTTTTTTCAAATAACATTAACTTATTGAAAAGAAAGAAACTAACATTATAAAAGCCATATATAAAATTATTTATGTGCCATATGTTTTAGAGACACTTTCTTTCTTCCTTCAAGGATACTCCCATGGGTAACCTTTACATTTCAGTAAGATAATGTAATGTATTAATATAAAGATGGCAAATCGATTAATAAAGAAAAGTTGGGAGGTCTAACCATCATACCAAATTAACAAAATAGTAAACACTGTCATTTGCATATATGTATGTTACATATTATTATTTTTGTTTTATAAATTTAAATTAATTCAATTTAATTTTTTGATGTGTTGAGATAGATAGCCATTTTAAAATTGCTCAAAGTATCTATTTATATTAGTCAATTATTAATGTACTTAAATTCTCTTTTTGATTTGATTTGTTGAGATAGATAGCCCTTTTCAAATTACTCAATGTATTTAGATTTATATGGAAAAGGAATTTAAGGTTGAATATAAACATTTGATTTTGATATTAGTAGAGAAAATATAGAGAGAGATATAGAGGTTTCCTCTTTGAAGAAGGCCTTGTTAGGTGTGGAGTTCATAGTTGTATGCACTTATTTTACTAAAATCCTTCCACAAATCACACTAAAATGTATGAGAATCTAGAATGTGCATGCAGTTACATTTTTTTCTTCAAAAAATCAAATGTTAGATGAATGATGGTTGAAGATTCATCAAGTTATTTGGGATAAATATTAATTCATTGTCACAATAATATTTAATTTTCCAACTTTCACATCTGCTATCCATCTCAATGGATTTAGGATGATTTTTTTCAAAAAAATATTTTACAAGGCTTTTAAACATTTAACTCTTTAAATGGAGTTAGGTTTTAGTCAATTTTTTTTTAAGTTTAGAATATTATTCTTTTACAAATTTAAAAAAAACTCAATATAATTTTAGGTTTATAATATATATCATTAAATGAAAATCATTAAGATTTCATGGAATGTAGGTTTTTTTTAATATATTTGAAGTATACATTTTTTTAATATAAAGGTATATCTATTTGTGTTAGCAAGTTATCAATATATTTAAATTCTCTTCTCGCATTTACAACATTATCAAAAGTATATCCATTTCCATTAGCAAGTTATCAATATATTTAAATTCTCTTCTTTTTTTTTATTTGTTTAGATCGATATCCTTTTTAAAATTGCTCAAAGTGTCCATTTCCATTAGCAAGCCATCAATATATTTCAATTCTCTTTCTCACTCTATTAGAAAATTGTATTGACATCATCATCAAAGGTATATCCATTTCTATTATATATTTTACCTATAGTTTTTTTTATTCATTAAATTTATATAAGATTTTGTCTCATTAAATTATTAATTTAAATTTTATTAAAAAGGTTGAAATCAATATGTAACATTTTCTTAATAAAAACATTTTATTGTTTCTTCCCATTACATTAAAACTCACCAAAACCTAAATTCAGTCTAACCTATAAAAACAAAATAAAAATAAAAAACTATTTAGCTAACACATATAAAACTGTTCACCTGCCATTTGTTTGCCATTTGTTTTATATATACTGTCATTCTTCCTTCGCAGATTCTCTTCTTCCTTCACGGTTTCTCACACACACCATTTGCATTTGTAGAAAAAACTCAGTAAGATGGAAAGGATGGTTTGGAGATATCACCATCATAGCAAAAGTAGTGAACGATGTCATTTACATAGTCATAATCATAATCATGTAGATATTAATGTACTCCATTACAATGATTAAGTTGTGATATTAATGAAGTACATTACAATCATAATCATAATCTTATTAAGTTCTATTAGGTGATATTAAGTTACGTATGTCTTAAAAGGGGAGGGTTCTAGGCAATTGTGTTTTCTAGGCAATTTTTTGTTGGCATTTGTGAATTACGTGTTGTCCTTGATGGAAACCTACCTAATGAGTTGTTCTTATTTTATATTATAAATATATTTGTAGAAACATTATAGCATCAATACTAAACATAGACCTTAATGTAAACATAATTATAGGTTTACTAACATTAATAATATTGGATTATAGAGATTAGGTTAAAAAAATTGTGGAATTGTGTTTGGTGTTGTAATAATGTTATGATCACTCATTTGATTTTATATAATGTGTATATGTGAAGTTTTTCTCTATGTGTAAATGGTAAATTATGTATTTATGTTACTTTTAATTTATTGAGCATTAAATTGTTTTGTTGATATCAAATGTGTGTGTGTGTGTGTGTGTGTTTTCTTTTCTATTAGGTGATTTCATTGTTTAATCATGGATCCATCTATTTGGAGTTGTCTTCCATTTTAAATTATTGAACTTGTCTTCCTCTGGTTGCCTTTATCGGTTGTGATAAAGTTTAGCACTATTTGTAAGAAATGAAAGAATGTTTTGCAAAACCCTTCTTTCATGTTACATTCCAAGCATGTCTCTACTAAAAAAATTGGATTTAAGTTTCCTTTCCTCAATACTCAAGGCAATTAATACCTTAATTAGAATGGGCACATATCTCAATTTCATTTGCGATTCATAGATTCACGATATCAAGTAGAGTTTATTGTTGGACCAATGGTGGTTTTATCCTCACCAACGAAATGCTCCTGTACACACAACTATTTTGTAACGAATCCATTTACAAAGGCCTTTAAAAACATAGGGCCAATACAAATTGGAGAGTGGGGATTATTTTCATGATTGGAAAATGTAAGCAGTAGAAAATATGACCCGATTGTTATAAAAGATATGTATGACATAATGTAGTCTAAATTTTATGTTTGCAGTAGTCTTGATAGGGTATGGCAAAGGGTTGTTGTTCCATTTGGTGGCACTTCACCAACTAAGAATGGCATGTTTTATACAAGTAAAATGTTTTGGTTGTATCTCGACAAGGAGTATGAAGATTATCCTCAGTACGAGTATACAATCTACTGGTTTGATGTAATAAAAAATGAATGGGGTGTTAGGATATTATGACACATAGGAAATAGTTAAGTATAGTTGATGCCGAGAAAAGCTGACAATACCCACATTATGCAAATAAAATTGCATATCACTAGTCCTAGGCCTTAATCACCTGATTTATGGTGAAATTAAGGTATAGGCTCTTAATTAAGTTTATGTTAAAACGTTAATTTTGACCATCCAAGTCTAACCCTCAATTAATCTTTGAGTGGCACTTTACTCAACCTTCAATAAACTTTGGTTAATTCTATACCCCACGCATATTAACCAAACCCCACTCTTTAACTTTCGTCATATTCAACTTAACCCATAAAACTTTTATCCACTTTATTTCTATTATAATTCTTATATAATAGAAATACTCCATAAAGCACAGGTAAACCTTACCTTTCTGCCATTTCACGACCTTTGCACATTTTCTTATGCTCACCTTTATCGGGTTCAACCTCGACCATTGATTTCACTCCATCATATCAACAGTTGTGATGTCGTATATCATTCACCCTCCGAAACTCAAACAAACTTAACCCACATTGATAAACTTCTTGCGTTCGCTCTTTCCGAAGCCATTATCGGCTTCAACCTCCACCGTCGATCTTACCATTCAATCGGGTGGTTGTTGATACACCTGAGCATTGCACATCACAAATCACATTTTCTTAAGGCCAAGGTTCATTCACTCATGAAATATTGTGATGCGAAACTAATCGGTGATCCTCCATCATTTGATCAAGCACACTTGATCCAATGGTTAACAACGATATCACACAAGAACCTCTTGCGATGTTTACCCGCCCTTACGAAGCTGATAAGGAATATGAAACCTTGAACTATAAATGTTTGGGTCTGGTTTGAGATTAACGTTTGATCACTTTATGACCCAATATCTGTTGGATATAAGAGACCATCAAATCTATGGCTTGCAGGTCTTCAACAAGCACACGGATTAAAAACAACTTAAGCCCGCACTTGATTGTGACCTAAAAGTTTGAAAATGAGATCAATGGCTCAGAGTGAGTGCGAGACATCAGCCATGATCAAGAAAATCTGTACTCTCCTAGCCCCACAATTTTTTATCACCGTCGATCTAACAGATATGTCGATTTGACGATCCATATCTATTCCTCTGTCATTCTTCTTCTGCTAACACTTAAGTTAATCTCCGCCGTTCATTTATTTTACTTTATGCTGTGCGACTTAATCTTGATCGCCGATATCCTTTAACCTCATTCATTGATCTCATAGATCTAATGACTCCTGTGCACATTTACTTCCTTCCTTCGTGCCTTTACTTTCTTCTGTTTTATGTTTCTCCAAGGTTTCTAGTTTTTGGTTGTTCTGCAACACAACTCCCTCCTGAGCTTAACTTTGTGTACTCTTATTCACTGCCATCCTTGAACTTCACTTGGATCCTTTGATCGGATTCAACGATTAAACCCCAATCCTACATACTCACCTTCTTCTCCGTGTTATGCTCGAACTTCACCTGCATACATATACTATGTAGAAATTTCTAATTCACATAGAATTCATAACTCCACTAATCAAAACACACCACACAATTCAGAATTGAATTCTCTGTATGTAAAAATAAATATTTACATACGAGTCTCTCCCTCTCTGGCTTGATATTCTAATTAGTTGCCTCTATTTTCCTACCTGCCCATAGGCTTACAGTCAAACCTCTAACTCACACCCTCTAACTAGCTAACGAGCTAACTATATAACTTGACTATGACTTTTAGGCTTACATTTATAAAAAAGGCTCTGTGAACCAATTCTGTTTCAGACCCTTAATAATTTCAACTAAAACCTAAGAATCCTCTCAATCCTATAAATCATGAACTAATTCCTAATTCAAGATCTACAATTAATTTCCAAAGGTATCAATCACTACGAATGCTTAACTATCCTTATTCTCTCATGTTCTCCAACATTCAAGAACATTTACAATATGCCTCACAACACTTAATTAATTCCTATTCTCATTAAAATCACTCAAAATCCTAAATAATGACATTAATTTAACACTTAGGAAACCAAATTCCTTAAAATGCAAGACCCCCTATGTCTACTAAAGTATGATGATAATTATGAGCTGAATGCTCTTGCATCAGACTCCCAAGGTAGAAAATATTCATGACCTCCTAATCATGTGTCTTCATATGTTGAAAGAAAACCTACAGGGTTCCAAAATTTATTTTATAACTGCCCAAATGCCTTTTACTTTTGTTGTTGTTGTTGTATATTTGTTATCTTCTAATTCATTTTCCTCTCTTTTTCAAACAGGCTCAAATTCTAATTGATGACTCCTCCTGTTGTCATTTTCCTCAACTTGGACTGTTTCATCATCAACTACCATAGTTCTTCAATCTCCATTTCCAGCACATCCTTGGGCTAGTCCATACTCTGCCATTTTTTACTATCTCTTTCTCTCTGCTTCAGGTTGTTGTTGTTGTCCACTAACTTCAACACCTTCACATTCTACATCTTACTGCACATTGTCCATTCATATTCAAAATTCTTATTACTTCCCGCAACCTTTTCTACTTAAGCTTCTATTATTACTCTTGATATTGCTCTAGGTACTACTGTAGATATTGCTTCCACCCAAGCTTCCTAAATATCCTTGAAGATATATCCCTCTGCAACATCTAATTTCTTCTCCTTGTCTACAACAAAACCTGTAATCATCAAACAATTGCTACAATAAAAATCAAAAGGCTTTTGTGCCTTTTCTTCCTTTGGCAACAATTCATCTTGTTGCTCTAATTCTTCCTCTTCTGTCAGCACATTAGTATGCTGATTTGAATTCTCAAAATAATTCACAAGATTATCATCTAGTCTCTCCTCCACACCATTTATTTCAATAATGTATTCCTGTCCTTGTTTACTATAGTGAACTTCTTCATTCTCATTCAGTTCTAATTTTACAACCTAAACACTTACTTTTTGGTTTTCTAGCCGTTTCTCCAAGAGACTTAACTCATGTGATAAAGTTTCCATCTCACTTGGAATTTCTCCTAAAAGCTCTGTACAATCCTCACTATCTTCTTCTTTGTCACAAGTATAACTTCTTGTTGACGCTACCTCTTCATTATTGATTAGAGTAAAATTATGATCCTCCATCTTTGTGATAGTTTTATATGTCTATCCATCACTCTCCCTTTAACCATTTAAGAAAATCAATTCTTCATTGTTCTTACCAATAGAAAATTTATTATCATAAGACATAATTGTCTCATCTCTACTGAAGATATTTCCTCAACTAAGCAAGGAATTTATGAACTCCTTCAGTTGTAATAACTCAACTTGATCTTCATTTGAAAGATAATCATCATCATACTTTTCTTGGCAACTTTCAGCTTCATTCAAGACAGTTCCATAAGATGGTTTGTCTTCTGCAATACCTACATTCACACACAACTTGTTAGTTGTAAAACCACAAGACTTCATGATCTCATTTTATGAATCAATCACCAAGTCCCCCTCCTGTTCCAAGTCCTTTACATGACTTAGAAATATTTCAATTTTCTTCTCTTTAATCTCATCAAGTCCTTCACTTGATTGCTTGATATCCTTCTCTACTTCTTCTTGCTTTTGGCCATCATCATGAGTCCAACTTCCTCTACTTTCTTTCTTTGCAATATGCTAAAAAGTAAAACCTTTTCCCAACTGTGTACATGTATTTACATGAGGCCTATCTATCTCATCTTCTTTCAGAAGAGAATTTAGATTCTACCTTTCTTCTTCCTCCTTTATGTCAATATCAACAAATTTTCCTTCTTCACATGTTTCACCTACAAACATAGAAAAAGTATCATATTTAAAATCATGTGACCGTTTGGTCTCACTTGGAGTTTCATTCTTCAAGTCTTCATTTTCACCCTGTTTTGCTTCACAAATGGAAACTTCCATTTCCAACTTAGCTTCTTTGAGTTCTTCCACTAGTCCCTTCACTTGCCTCTGTTGTAGACTTCTCTATAACTTAGGCCACTTCATTGGATTTTTCTTCAAGTCCAAACCTAGTCTTTGGCTTTCCTCAAGTATCATAATCAATACATTGAGTTGTTCTTTCATCTCAACAATCTCTTTGTCAATTTCGTCTTGACGCCTTCTCTTGCTATTTACCTTAGCATTCTCTTTCTTCAATTTTCTTCTGTTGTGGTCTTGCTTAGAACCTCCACTATGACTATCGCTAGTCACCTTCTTCTCCATCTCTATGAGTTCCTCACTCATTCTCTATGAGCTGCATTAAAGCCTCTGCAATAGCAAGTCCTACCTACTTTCACTTACCTAACCAAGCTTTCCTCTGTACTTGGTCTTTTGGCAAGCCCTTGGTTCTCTATCTCTCGAAACTCTTTTGAGCACTTCTCTCTGCTCCTAGGCTTCAATTCATCTGCAACTTTCAAGAACACAATTGTCCTGTTTACCCAACCTCTGTTGGAATTCCTTGAGGTTCTGCCACATTCTGCTTTCATTCAAAAACTTTTACTAGCTTCTTTTATCCCTTATCAATTATACCCACATCCTCTATGAAATTTCCTTTGTGAGCTACAACAATATCTTTGTAGTAACAAGTCTCCTATTGCTACATATGCCTCACTAAGCTTCTCTCCTCTTATCTTAATCTTTTGGAATCTCTTTGGTTCTTTCCTCTGGAACCAATTGAGCCCTCCTTGCTCTAGGTTGCTACAGTCTTCTCACGTTCTTATCATGCTACCTATGCATAAATATAAAGACCACACACTCTCTAGTCTTGAAATCAAATTAAAATGAAAACATCTCATCTCACCTTCAAGACCTCTACATGATCTTGTTCTACCATTCACTTTCACTTTGAATGGATTGTTCTCTATTTCTTTGTATGAGTAAATTTTGTTGCACTTTATCCCTGTGTGCCTATTTCTTGTCATATGAAAATTTGATATCCTTTTGCCTGCATACACATCTTAAAACATAACTTTGTTCTAAATTTCTCAAAGACCTTTTACATAGAATTTCCTTATTCTACTCTGATACCAACTGATCCCACACAAAGCTGATAATGCCCACATTATGTAAATAAAATTGCATGTCACTGGTCCGAGGCCTTAATCACCTAATCTATGGTGAAAGTCTTCACAAATTAAGGTTTATGCTCTTAATTAATTTTATGCAGAAACATTACTTTTGGCCATCCAAGTCTAACCCTCAATTAAACTTTTAGTGGTACTTTACTCAACCTTCAATAAACTTTGGTTAATTCTATACCCCATGCATATTAACCAAACCCCACTCTTTAAATTTGGTTATATTGAACTTAACCCATAAAACCTTTATCTGCTTTATTTCTATTATAATTATTATAGAATAGAAATACTCCATAAAGCACACGTAAACCTTAGGTTTTCGCCATTCCATGACCTTTGCACATTTTTCGATGCTCACCTTTATTGGGTTCAACCTCCACTGTTGATTTCACTCCATCAGATCAACGACTGTTGTGTCATATCTCATTCACCCTCCGGAACTAAAACAACCTTAACTTGCATTGGTAAACTTGTCAGGTTCGCTCTTTCTCAAGCCTTTATTGGCTTCAACCTCCATTGTCGATGTTACCATTCAATCCGACAGTGTTTGATACACCTGAGCATCGCACATCGCAAATATCATTTTCTTAAGGGCAGGGTTCATTAACTCATGAAATATTGTGATGTGAAACTAATCAATGATCCCCAACCATTTGATCAAGTGCACTTGATCCAACGGTTAACAACGATATCGCATGGGAATCTTGTGCGATGTTTACCCGCCCTTACGACACCGATAAGGAATATAAAACCTTGATCTATCAATGTTCAGGTCTAGTTTTGAGATTAACGTCTAATCACTTTATGACCCGATATCCATTGGATATAAGAGGCCATCAAATCTACGACTTGCGGGTCTACAACTAGCACATAGATTAAAAACATCTTAACCTCCGCAGTTGACTGTAACTAGGAGTGAGTTTGGGACTTCAGACATGATAAAGAAAATTAGTACTCTCCTACCCCCATAGTTTCTAATCATCGTCGATCTAACAGATCTGTTGATCTGATAATCCAGATATATTCCTCTGCCATTCTTCTTCTGCTAACACTTAAGTTAATCTCCACAATTCATTTCTTTTACTTTATGTTGTGCGACTTAATCTTGATCACCCATCTCCTTCAACCGCGTTAGTTGATCACATAGATCCAACGAATCCTGTGCATTTTTACTTCCTTGCTTTGTGTCTTTACATTCTTTAGTTTTATGCCATTGTTTTGAGTGTTCTTCTGTGGTTTCAGGTTTCTCAAGGGTTTCTGGTTTTTGGTTGTTCTGCAACACAACTCCCTCCTAAGCTTAACTCCGTGTACTCTTATTAATTGCCTTCCTTGAACTTCCCTTGGATCCTTTGATTGGATTCAATGATCAAACCCCAATCCTACATACTCCCCTTATTCTCTATGTTCTGCTTGAACTTCACCAGCATACATATACTATTCAGAAATTTCTAATTCACGCACAATTCATAACTCCATTAATCCATACACACCACACAATTTAGAATCGAGTTCTCTATATTGATAAATAAATATTTACAAACGAGTCTCTCTCTGGCCTCATATTCTAATCAGTGGCCTCTGTTTTCCTAGCTACCTGTAGGCTTATAGTCAAACCTCTAACTCACAACCTCTAACTTTTTAACTAGATAACTATCTAACTTGATTATGCCTTTTAGGCTTACATTTATAAAAAAGTCTCTGTGAACCAATTTTGGTTTAGATCCTCAATAATTTCAACTAAAACCTAAGAATCCTCTCAATTCTATAAATCATGAACTAATTCCTAATACAAGATCTACAATTAATTTCCAAATCTATCAATCCCTATGAACTCTTAACTATCCTGATTCTGTCATGTTCTCCAATATTCGATAACACTTACAATATGCCTCACAATACTTAATTAATTCCTATTCTCATTTAAATCACTCAAAATCCTAAATAATTGCATTAATTTAACACTTAGGAAACCAACTTCCATAAAATACAAGACCCCCTATGTCTACTAAGTATAATGATAATTCTGAGTTGAATGCTCCTGCATCAACAATTTGATCTAGTGTAGAGTTAGGTAAAGTGTCTTTCTTTACTATGTACTTTTGTAACTTACAATCTGATGGTCATGATATGTTCTAGACATGAAGTGATCTGATGGTTCATTCTCTCCTCGATATTACCAACACTTTATCCATGGCTTTACACCTGATTAGTCCATGATCTTTGTTTCAAGAGCATGGAGATCATTTTTAGGGTGACCGTTCATGAGAGAAGCTTATGTAAAATTTATTTATTTTATTAATAAATTTCCTAAAGTGGCCGCGTTGGCTCAGGTCATGGACTGTTTCACTGTTTCAGGGTTTTAACCATGTCAAGCATACTGGTGTATTGATTTGTGATCTGGTTATGAGTGGTGTTATTTTGTGTTCTATCTAAGTAACTTACCCTGTAAATTCCTACATGGTATCAAAGCTATTTGACGGCTGCATCCATTGGTGATCCAAATTGGAAGCCGGTACAACTGCATCCGACTGTCATTTCGTAGATCCACTTTCTAACTACTTTCGTGCTAAGATGACTACTTTATTGTGTTAGGAGCATCTCTTCTAGCAAGGAAAACCTTTCGTTTCATGTGAAAAGGTTTCCAGTTTCGCTAGCTATGTCATTTTTAAGATCTAGAGGTATAGAGTCTATATTTGCAGTTTTAGTTATTTATCTCTCTATTTTCTATTACCAGATCTATACCTTTTATTTATGTGTATGATCTTTTCCCCATGACCTTGTGCAATCTTGGCAAATTAGAAACAAAAATGAAGGATTTTTCTCATGCATATGCTCTTTTCTGCTGCACCATAGTGTGATCTCGGAAAATCAGAAACATTGAGGAAAATATTTAGTTTCCGGTGAAAGCTAACTTCAAGCCATAAGGTTTGATTTTTTTTGCATGTCTGTGTTGGGTTGTGTGGTTTTTTGTTTTGTAAGCAAAAGATATTTTTCAAGTAAGCACGCACCCCAAAGATTTAGTGACTAAAAAAAAAAAATAATAATAAAAAAACAAAACCCCTTCCTCTTTTCCAACAATTACTAACCTTTTAAACTAGCTCACTTGGTCAAAATTTGCTTTATGAGAATAGAGGTCTTGGGTTCAAGTCTTTCTTTTTGTTGAGTTACTTTTTCAAAAATTACATGTAACTGATGTTTTAAAGTTGCTTTATGTAAAAGTGTTTTCACCCATTATAAAAAGTGAGTCACTTATAATTCTAAAGTCTCTTTATCTTTTATTTAAGTTACAATTTAGTGAGTAGCTCATAAAGTACCATTGTAAAAGTGACTTTCACTTACTTATAAAATGGGTCACATAATTGTTTTTTTTAAGTGAGCTAATTAGATTAAGTTTGAAAGGGGGGGCAGAGGGGATTTTTTTTTTAAATATAACATTTTTTTTTTGCATGTGGTTATCAAGCATCTCAGTTTGGTTATGCACTAAATGTATCTTTTTCTTCTCATTCTCATGAGTGGTTCATTGATTTTGGAGCTTCTTATCACATGGAAATAAACAAAGCCATGTTTTCTTCTTTAAATGATTGTAACACCAAAAATATATATGTTGGTGATGATATATCTCTTAGTGTTGTAGGGACTGGAACTATTCATCTAGACAATGGTCAATTTAATGATGTATTATGTGTTCCAACCTTATCCTTCAACCTTATATCTGTATATCGGATAACTCATTCTCGTGAAGGACAAACCATTGAATTTTCGTCTCACGATGTTGTAATCAAGGACCTAAGAGATCCTAAACAGAATTTAACTACTGGCATTGTTGATGATTCTACAAGGTTGTATAAGTTTAACAAATTTGGGTCATCAACTCTTCCCGTGGATTTTTTTGCTCATAATGATGAAGTGAGCAAACTTTGGCATGAGCGATTTGGTCACTTAAACTATTTCTCCGTTCAAAACCTATGTAAAGAAAATATGGTGACAGGTCTTCCTATGGTATCCTACAGAGATGGTATTTGTTCTGGATGTGTACTCGAAAAAGATCATTGGGATAGTTTTGAAAAGCATCCCTCTTGGCATGCCTTAGCCCCTTCACAACTTGTACATAGTGATTTATGTGGTCCACTTCTAGTTGTTTCATTCTTTGGCTACAAGTATTCCTTAACTTTCATTGATGATTTCTCCAGACACACTTGGATATGCTTCTTACCACTCAAGGGTGAAGTATTTAACATGTTCTAGGCCTTTAAGGTCATTGTTGAAAAACAATCTGGACATCAAATTCTTAAGCTAAGATCTGATAATGGCAGAGAATATGTTAACAACAAATTCATCAACTTTTGCACTGAGAATGGAATTAAAATGAAACATATTGTTCCATATACTCCACAACAAAATGTGTAGCTGAAAGGATGAATCACACCTTAAAGGAAATGGCTAATTGTATGCTTCATTCTAAAGGACTTCGTCTTAATTTTTGGGTAGAAGCAATTAACTGTGCAAATTACATAGTAAATCGTACTCCTACTAAGGTTTTAAACAATATCACTCTAGAAGAAGCATGGAGCTCAATTAAACTAGATCTAAGTCACTTTTGTGTTTTTGGAAGTGAAGTGTGGGCCCATATTCTAGATGAGAAACATAAAGCTTTAGAACCTAAGAGTGAAAAATGTATTTTTGTTGGATATTCTGAAGAAGTCAAAGGAAGAGATGCAAAGTTTGCTGAAAATATATCAGCCTACGAGCCTAGTTTGGTGGATGTGCCACCTCTCTCTATCCCTTCTACTTTTGAAAACATTTCTTCTTCACAAGATGACAACAAGGATGACAATCCTCCCCCACCTTCTCAGGATCCTCCTTCAGCTTCTCAGCCTCCAAAATGGGTTCGTGCTACTTGGGTTGCAGCAGGTGCTCTTGCAAGTGATCCTATAGATCAATGACCTACACAATCTTAGTTCGATAGAGCCTCTTCTTTACTGGCTCAAGCTTCAACGAATTATGATCCTGATAGCTTTGCAGAAGCTTTAGGCCATCCAGATTGGGACACAACTATGAATGAAGAATATTGTTTATTATTGGCAAATGATACATGAGATCTTGTTCCTCTCCCAAAGGGACAAAAACTTGTTAGGTGCAAATGGGCTTACATAACCAAGTTTGAACCAGATGGAAACATTTCTAAAAATGAGGATTATCTTGTTGCTAAGGGTTTTTCACAATTAGAAGGAATTGACTATACTGAAACCTTCTCCCCTATTGCCAAAATGAACTCTATCTTCCTTGTTCTTTCCCTTGCTTCCTCTTTCAAATGGGAAGTCCATCAGATTGATGTTAAAACTACTTTCTTGCATGGGGATTTGCATGAAGAAATATATATGGAACAACCTCCTCGATATATACAAACAGACTCCAGCCTTGTATGTCAGCTTAAGAAATCCCTCTATGGTCTCAAGAAAGCCCCTCGAGCTTGGTATGCGAAAATGGGTAGCTTTCTTTTAGATACTGGCTTTTCTAGGTGTCATTCTCATAATACTATTTACACCAAGAAAGTGGGTAAGTCCCTTAGCATTATTTTTCTTTATGTTGATGATCTTATCCTTAGTGGTACAGATCCAAACCTTATAAGCCATGTGAAGTCCAGCCTTAAAAAGAAGTTTGAAATGACAAACTTAGGACACTTGCATTATTTTCTTGGTCTTCAAGTCTTGCAAACCAAGGAAGGTATTTCCCTTTCCTAGTCTAGGTATGCCTGTGATATCCTACACTACTTTCACATAGAAGACAGTAAGACAACCCCTTCTCGCTTTCAGTCTTGAGGCAAACTTTCAATCACTTGTACTTCCCCTGAAGTTGATGTTACCTTATATCATCAGCTTATAGGAAAACTTTTATATCTGACCCATACTCGTCTTGCCCTTTTCTTTGTTGTTGGCGTTATTGCTCAGTTTATGCAAAACCCACATGAAAGTCATTGGAAAGAAACTAAAAGAATAATTCATTATGTTCGAGGTACAATTCAATTTGGGATTCTTTAGAATGCAGAAGCATCTCCTCTATTGGTTGGTTTCACTGATTTCGATTGGGCTCGTGACCCTGATGATTAGAAATCTATTGCAGGTTATGTGTTCATTGTTGGTTCAGGACCTATTACATGGGCTTGCAAGAAACAAAGTGCCATTTCTCTTTCTTCAGCAGAAGCAGAGTATCGTGGTGCTATAGAAGTTAGTAAGGAATCCTTGTGGATTCGTCATATCTTGTCAGAGTTTGGCTTCATCCGACTACACTATGGTGTGATAATCAAAGTTCCATTGAACTATGCAAAGATCCATTCCAGCATCAACATAGCAAACTCATTGAACTACACATGCACTTCATCAGAAAGCTCATTCATGACCATGTTCTTGAAGTGCAATATTTTTCAACAGATGATCAAGTTGCAGACATCTTTACAAAGGCTCTCACAGAGGCGAATTTTACTAAACTTTGATTTATGGTTGGAGTTCAGGAAGTTGTTACTAAGGGGGGATAGGCTCTAATGACTCCTTCCTTCTCCTATTGTGTCATATTTGTACATCCTTCAATCCTATCCCAACTTTTTCTTAAGGGGGGATTTTAGGATATTCCTACACATAGGCAATAGTTAAGTATAACTTGGTCTAGTGTAGAGTTAGGTAAAGTGTGTTTCTTTATTATGTACTTTGTAACTTACAATATGATGGTCACGATATGTTGTAGACATGAAGTGATTCGATGGTTCATTCTCTCCTTGGTATTACCAACACTTGATCCATGGCTTAACACCCGATTGGTCCATGGTCTCTATTTAAAGAGCATGGAGGATCATTTGTAGGGTGACCATTCATGAGAGAAGCTTATGTAAATTTTATTTCTTTTATTAATAAATTGCCCAAAGTGGTCACTTTGGCTCAGGCCGTGGATTGTTTCCCTCTTTGAGGGCTTTAACCACATCAAGAATACTGGTGTATTGATCTATGATCTGTTTGTGAGTGGTGTCCTTTGGTGTTCTATCTAAGGAACTTACCCTGTAAATTCCTACATGGGGTTTTTCATTTGTTCCAATCACTGACATACAATTTATGTCGTTAGAAATATACATGTATTAGTTGATATGCCTTGTCAAAGATGGATCCACTTTTGTATTGTGAATTGAAGAATTAGATCATTTGCAACTTAGCCAATCGTGGTTTGGTTCTTATGTGCAACTACATTGAAGTTCCTTTCCTGTTATATGACATGATGACTAGCATTTTTTTTATAATAGATATTGATCATTCAACTAATGAACATATGTTTGGGTTTTTGTACCCAACGTTGGAGGATTGCAATAATTTGATTGAGTATGGAAATGTTTTTGCAAACTCTCCTCGTATGGATTATATTGATGAGATTCCACCATTGGATATGGGTATGGATTCCTAGGATATTATTATTCTTAGGAGTTCCTATAAATATTTCCATTTTATATACTCCTTACGATTGTGGAAAATATTTCCATTTTTGTCTCTATACATACTATGGGTATTTATGGTAATACTTTAAAATTATGCTTGTATCAATCTTTATGATGTAAAATATTTCATATTGCTTCCCCTAAAGTTTTCTTAATTACATGTAAATGTGTCTCGATGTTATGCATATTTCTTTGTTTGTATAATTATAATTTCTATGAGTTATGTTATACATGTTATTTGTATTGGTTTTTGTCATTGATTCTCAAACAATATTATATCTTTATGTACATTTTAATATTTTCATTTATATTTTGATAGTACATAGTTCCAAATTTATAGATATACTTCCAAGTCATATCATTCTTAGAGTATTGTGTCCCAATAGTATGGGTTTTGTTTTGATTCTAATATGATACACGGAAATTTAGACTTTTTTGTTTAAGCCATTTGGAAGAATTCATTTACATTTTTGGCCATTTTGAAAAATTTATTTTTGTTTTTAACCATTTGGAAAAAACCCTATATAGTTTGATAAGTTTATATGCTTGGAAAAAATAACATATACACTTTTTATTCTTTTTTACAATTTCAAAAAAAAACTTGTGCCTTTTTCATTCTTTTGTGTTTGTTTCTATTAGATATTTTCTATGTTCCATGTTTATTATTCCATAATGAATATTTTATTATTCATTGTAGACATGTCATCTGAAGGCACAAGCAAGCATACAAGAAAACAAAATTTCTCACCAGAATCACGTGAGATGTCTAATGAAAGTCATCGTTTATGGTATTAACAAAATAAGGATGCCATAAATGAGCATAGGAAAGTTATATATCATAGAAGAACGAGTGAATCCACTCTTGAAAATTATTTTATAATTCCTCATAAGTATCGCACTATGGATGATATAATGGAAAGAACATTTCTTGTTGATAGTCCATTATCAGAATATGCTCCTCATGATCATAATCTTGTTGTTTGATGCTCTCCTCAAAATGTCATAACATTGGGGAAACATCTTGCAATTGGGAAGAACATCATATCGATAATGTGGATGGAAATGCCCATCCCGACCCTTCCATGTGTCCAATTGCATGTTTTTACGACCAGAGGTTGCAAAACATCCATGGTGGAGGCAATGATGACATTGTGTGTGATTATTTGGATGTTAGTTTAATTGGTGATTTGTTTGATAATTTGGAGCCAGTTGCTCGAAACATCCAATCTTCCAATCCCACTTCTCAAAGTAATGTGGTCCCACCAAGAGAATCAATCATCCCTAATAGCATTTCATGTGGAACAATGGAGGTAACACAATGATATTTTGATTTTTTCTGCAATAATAGTTGTTTTATTACATTCCTCTATTTACAAAGTTTTGTTTACTAAGCATATAAGTTATTTTATTCTCTTGGAATAGGATACAACTCGTTTTGATAGAGGTCTAGAAATTAATTCCCGAAGTGTTCCATCTACTAATATGAGAAGTGAAGATGAAGCATGTCATAACCTTTCTACGCATTCTCCTCGACGAATAAATTGCCAAAGTAATGTAAATTTTCAATTTTTTTGACTTTCTTTTCATTTTTTTAATTTCTAGTTGGTTGGACATTGAATTTTATGGCGCATTTTATTTTCTTCGAACATGACACAACTCATTCCAATAGAGGCATACAAATTAAATTCGTAGATGTTCCATCTACTGATGTTAGAAGTGAAGAGGAACCATTTCGTAGCATATATCCACTTCGCAAAACAAATGTAAGTGTTGAGTGCATTTGATACTTTTCTCATTTTTTCATTTATAGTTGGTTGGACATTGTATTTTGTAACATTTTATGGAGAAACCATGATTTCATCTCATTAGGTTGTAGAATTGGAATCCAAAACATCAAATTGTAAAACTAATGTAGATGTTCAATGTATTTGATTTCTTTTCCATTTTTGAATCTTTCTTTGTTGGACATTTAGTTTTATAATGTATTTTATTTTTTAGAAATAGGAAACAACTCATTTGAATACAGGCATAGGAACTACATCCCAAAATGTTCCATCCACTGATGTTAGAATCCAATAGCAACCATCTCATAACCCTCATCCACATCAAGACACAAATGTAAATTTTGAATGCATTTGATTGTTTTTCATTCTTTTCATTTATAATTAGTTGGAAATTAAATTTTTTATTTTTTTATAACAAAAAGACCTTTACATCCTCTCAGATTCACAAAATGAAGACCATAAAATGGAAATACCTTCTCATATATCCATTCAAAATGTTTCAAATTTGCGAAGGGAATCTCATGTTCCTGAAGATGAATTACATGTTAGAAGAATTTTTATTCTTCCAAATGGTTTTCAACATTGTTCGGCCAATAGAGATCATATTCATTTTGATGAAAACATGATTGCAGTGCAGAGGGATTTCAAGCAAAGATAGATAGCTTGTTAGTTGTCCAAATGTGCCACATTTACCAAGAATCATATCCCAGAATCCAAGTTTTGAGACATTCTGAAGGACCTTTTTGTAGATGATGTAAGAATGAAAGAGAAGCCCGTCGTTTTTGTCGATATAATAATATGGATCCTGGTGAGCAACCTCATATTTTAAGAGTTCTTACCCAAGTTGAAGAAATGCTAATAGCATGTGTGAATCCTATTTTGCAAGTGACACATGCTCGATGTGGGAAATATAAGTACAATGGTCATACAATTAGCTTTCCTCAAGATATTTATACAACTGTACAAAGTCTTCCCCGACATGTTGAAGATATTGACTTTCTAATTGTGAGGAGACATGTCACTCAGTCTAAATATTATGATTGTTATGTCAAAAGATCTCGAGTGATGGCTGCATTTCTTCTCAAAATCCAACATGATCAATTTATCGAGATGTTGTAATTGACTAAGATTCAGTGAATGCTATTCCCAAAAGATCAAAAATTGTCTCCTCTAGGCTTAAATTTGTTGATTGTGATATTGAAGAGTATGAGATCAATGAAACTAATAATGAAGGGTTGCCTACTAAGCGTTTTCCCTCTCATCCTTCTTCGTTTTTTGCTCACCTACCAAATGAAGGAAGAGAAGTGGAATAAGTTAGAGCATTTCTTGATAATTTTGATTCTTCACATGTTGAAGACATGGATTGACCCAGTTGGAACTTCTCTAGTGAATGAGTATAATACAAAGGTGTTATTAGATATGGAATTCCAAAAATTGTTCCCCACTGATGATGTTGATTGGTTGCAACCACGTATTTGTAGTGTTGAACTTCATAAGTATGCATTGCATCTTGTTAGGCACTATGATGAGAGATTTGGAAGCCATCCTCACTTTCGATATTAAGTGTTGAACATGATAATGCGGCATTGGAGCCAATCAACTGCTATAGTCTTTTCAAAGAAACATTTACATGATAACTCACCTACAACAATTGAAGAGTTGCGTCACCAACTATCTGATTTATCAGATAATAAATTGGTTGAGCATCTTATGCGGTTTGGTTCTTCTCTGAGAGGTACAAGGGCATACTAGACTAAGTGTCAAGCTGAATTGACTGACATGATTACTCAGTTAGGATGTCCATCTTTATTTTTTACTTTGAGTGCATTTGACACAAAGTGGCTAGAGTTGCATAACCTCATGCCCATACATTCACATTATCGTTCTTTAAATGAACATCATATGAAAATTGAGAATGTTATCCATTACCCTCATATTGTTGCCACATTTATGGACCATAGATTCAATATTCGAGAGGAAGTTATCCAAAAATATCTTAAAGCTAAAGACTTCTCGTACAGGTTTGTGCTGTTGAATTTTTTTTCTATACTTTGTCAACTTTTATTATGATTGTATTTATATTTTTGTAGTAACTATATCTTCATTTTTTCAGATATGAGTGGTAATGTAGAGGTTCAACACATATCCATGGTTTCCTATGGTTAGAAGGTGCTCCTAACATGGAAAGACTTGATTGGTCAAATGGTTATGATGTATAACTTGCAAAGAGATGCTTTGACAAATATGTAACTGCATGGAATCCACATGACATACATTGTCACAACCTAATGCTTCCACGAAGCATCAATGATGACCCTTGCCTATTGAATACTCGTCAGATTTTCTCTTGTAATCCTCATAATGATTATGAAGAATTGTTAAACCATGTCCAAAGGCACACAAAGTGTACTGTAGATTCCTGCTTGTGCAAAAAGGGCTTGACATGTGGGTACAATGCTCCATGGGATCTTTGTGATGAATCAAGATTGTTCATAGATGATCAAGGAAGAAAAAAATATGAGCTAGCAAGAAATGATGATAGGCTTAATGTACATAACATTGACCTTCTAACAATGTGGCATGCAAATGTTGATTGTTAGCCAGTGATTTCTCACTATGTTGTCTTGAAACAAATTACTAAGTATGAATCAAAAGCAGAAAAAAGGTCTGAAAGTTATCATCATATGTTAAATAGAATTTTAAATTCTGTTGGCTCTGAGGATCATGCTTTATGTTCATATAGAAGGTTTCTGATAGAAATGATTGTTCACTGTGACATTGGAGCACAAGAAACGTGCCATATGTTGCTTAAGCTACCTCTTGTTGTTTGTAGTTGGAAATTTCTTTCCTTAAATGTTGGAAGAAAGGTTTTTAGGAAAATCTCAAGGGATGGATTGCAATATTCATCTGAGAATACTTTTTTTCAAAATTACCAGAAGAGACCCTTTTTTCTTGAACATCTACCTTTGACAGAAACAACAAGATCTTGGACATTTAATAGCAAGTGTAAAAAATCCATGGAAGCCTAGAGATATTCATGCTATTGTTTGGGTATGGCCATGATTTTATTCTATTCCTGGTGAGGCTTCAGAGGAATTTGAAACCTTTTACTGGACAAAATTGCTCTTGTACAAGCCATTTTGTGACATTCCAATAGAAATTTGCCTTTCGATTGAAATTATTATTGAAAATTGGAGGAATTTTCAATATCGAGCATGGCATGTTGATCAAAATCTCTCAACTATAGACAATATTGAAGATGATGAAGATGGTGTTTTTTCTAACCAGGAAATGAATCTTGAAGATAATTTTCAAGAGTGGAAGATTTTATCTCGCTTTGTTCCACAAAATGATGTGAATGTTTCTGATCTTCACACCTTTGGTCAAAGGGACTTTGATATATCCTTTGACTGGGAAAGTACAACTATTTCTGATGATGTTGCAGAAGAAGCTATTAATTTGATAAGGAATGAAAAATCAAGGGGTGATATTGTTGACCTTTGAAACAAAACATTTGCATCTCCAAATTCTTTGTCGGAAACACAACGACTTGCTTTTGAAATTGTTTTAAGGCACTTTGCTAAATATGAGATTTGTGAAGCTCTTCTTATGGTTGCTCAGGGCATTGCGGGCACTGGGAAGTCTTTCCTTATCCATTGTATTTTTGAAGATATTTCTAATTCTTCAAGTAATGGAAGAAGCCATTTCTTCTTCTTGCCCTAATAGGAACATATGATTTTAATATACATGAAAAAACAATGCACTCATCTCTAAAAACTCCAATTAAAGATATGCAACCACTACAAGGCCAGTCACTTGCAGTATTCCAAGAAGAAATGTGGCATGTTAGATATATATTGATGAATGAAATGAGCTTTCCAGGATCAAAGTTGTTTATGCAAATAGATGCTCGATTACGAGAAGCATTTCCAAAGAAAATGAATTGTCCTTTTGGTGGCAGATCCATCATCCTTGTGGGTGACCTTGATCCAGATTTCAACAGGAGCGCAACAAAATATAGAGATAACCATATACACAAAGATGCAATGGAAATAATACTTCATTTAATTAATGGAAAATACTAAAATATGCTTACAACAAGAAATGGAAATAAACCAGCTAGGGCGACGGTAGCTTATCCCTGAGAAGAGATGTGGCGGCTATATTCCTCTGAACTGTGTTACAATGAGGCTTGAAGGCCTATTTATTATTGAGAAACAATGGAAAACTGTTGGGTTGTGTTATATTCTTTCCACGACTAACCTACGTAGTGAATCGGGGGGTGAGAGGGGGGGCGGCAGCCCCCCTTGTCCGGGGGGTTTGAGGGGGCTGGTAGCCCCCCTCTACGGGGTTCGTGGCAGCGCCCCAAGAAAATTTTTTTTGGACCCTATATTAGGTTGGGCGAACCTACCTATGGTTTTCGGTCCATGGTATTGAATGCTTCGTCATGTATAAATATGTATTGTAACATTGAAAGGAATATAATGAAAAATCAAGCTGGTAGTCTCGGTTTTGAGATCCAGTGGGAAATATTTGTGCATATATGTTTTATGTGTTATGCTCTTGCATTTTTATTTTTCCTGTGATTTAGAATTCGTATGCAGGTAATTTCTGTACGGGGTTAAAACCTACATTTGGTATCAAAG
>APFE030165136.1:139062-181271 GCA_000404065.3 Pinus taeda | reverse complement strand
TGTTGTTGGTAAAGGTGGACACTTTGAAGAATACTGCAGATGCATTGACAAAATCTGTGAGCTCTGAGAAGTTCTCTTGGTGTAAAGAAACAATGGGCATTTCAGGGCTGGAAAAATGACAGCTCTCCTCTGGCCCTCTGTGTAAAGAAAACAACAAGTGGGAGATTGTTGGGTTGTGTTATATTCTTTCCACGACTAACCTACATAGTGAACCGGGGAGTTAGAGGGGGGGTGGAACCCCCCCTTCGTTGCGTCGATTGCGCAGCGAGGGCGGCAGCCCCCCCTGTCCAGGGGGTTTGAGGGGGGCGGCTAGCCCCCCTCTACGGGGTTTGGGGTAGCGGCCCGAGAAATTTTTTTTTGGACCCTATATTATGTTGGGCGAACCTACCTATGGTTTTTGGTCCATGGTTTTGGACGCGATGGTTTTCGGTCCATGGTATTGAATGCTTCAGCATGTATAAATATGTATTGTAACATTGAAAGGAATATAATGAAAAATCAAGCTGGTAGTCTTGGTTTTGAGATCCAGTGGGAAATCTCTGTGTATATATGTTTTATGTGTTATGCTCTTGCATTTTTATTTTTCCTGTGATTTAGAATTCGTATGTAGGTAATTTTTGTACAGGGTTAATACGTACAAAATCATTAAACATCCAAAAACCTAACCCTAGAAGATGAAACGCCAAATTGTGGGCCCCGTTTGGGTAAATTGGTACATCAACTTCCTGGGGTCGTAACTTTGGCATACGATATCCTTTTGATGCGTACAATATCTCGTTAGAAAGATATATCTGAGAACTACAACTTTGGGGAGATGTTGCTCCCAGTTTTCCCCAAAAAACGTTGTTTAGGGCCTCAAAACGGCTCCATATGTTTAGGACCCGAAAAACTCCTAAAAATAGTAAACTCTGCTACAATTAAGAAAACTGAAAATATGAAAGAGATAGTTTTAGGGGTCCAAATGGGATAGGTGGGTGGCCACCAACATCCACTTGGATCATTCCTCCCCCCTTAGGAAGCAATGGTCCCCATTGCATTGAGTTCCTCCATCTGCTGAACTTGTTCCCGGGTGAGTTGTTCTGCAATCTCTGATGTGTTCAATAATGGTGGGAAGCATGGTCGATGACGGTCCACATTGAACACTCGGTGCAAGTGAAGGAATGGAGGAATGTTGTGCTTCAAAGCATTGTTTCCCGTAGCCTTGGTACTAGTGTAAGGACCATGTCAGAGTGGTCTGAGTTTTTGATGGATTTTGGTAAGGCGTTCTCTCTGTAGATGTAACCAAACTTTGTCGCCCACCTGAAACTTGTGCGGTACCCCTGTGGGTGAGGAGAAGTTGTTCCTATTTTTTGTCATGACCGTATCCCTTTGTTGTCGCTGCTGCATGGAGGAACCCTTTGCACGGGTCATGGATGTAGCAAGGATCTTCCCCTTAGTTTGGGAGCGAACCAAACAGAAAATGAATTTCCTAGTCTGGGAGATAAGCTTGCTGTCTTTCTTAGTAGAGATCAAAGAGGTGGCAGTAGGTGGGGCTACCTCCGGTATCCTATATAATCAATTACCCAAAGAAATAATGACAACACGAGGCCTTGACTCATACATAGCATGTCGCCTCCACAAGTATGGCTGGCCTAATAATATAGCACAAACATCCAGAGGTGTAACACCACACAATACCCTATCTATGAAGGGCTTGATGCTGTAGGGAAGGCGACACTGATGGCGAACTTTGAGATCTCATCCTTCATGAAGCCACCTAATACTGTACGGCTGCAGGTGTGCTGTAGTTAGTATGCCCAACCACTTCACAACCTCTACTGAAATGAGGTTCTTTTGGCTACCGCTATCGACAATGAATTGCAGTGGTGAACCCTTCACCCACATCTGTGAGTGGAAAAGACGTTCCCCTTCCTTTAGATTTTTGGGCTCATTTTTTTTGGATATTGGTAGTGGCAACAGTGGCACTGGGATCCACATCAATGATCTGCATCCCTTTGCCATTCCCCTTGTTGGGTTCTGGCTCAGGGTTCGAACATGCATTTGATTCTAAAGCCTTCAACTCAGCCATCAATGACTGCTTGGTCTGACACTCACTTGTGTTATGAGTGGGACTCTTGTGAAACTCACACCACTTTCCTGTGTCCTTCTTCAGCTTCGTGGTGTTGTTCTTTTCTTGCGGGTTCGACGGGTTGTCTTGGGTCACCCCACCTTGGCTTTGTCCTTTGGGCTTTGGATTTGCAGATTCAAAGTATTGCTTCTTCTATTTGAACTTTTGCTCGATTTTTACAGTGTATCGATACGTTGTGCTGAGCGAGGAGATGTTCAAGAACTCCACCTCTTCCTAGATGTATCTGTGTAGGCAGCCGTAGTATTTGAGTACCAAATGCAGCTCAGAATCTTTGATACCCAACTGTGTGCGAAGGGTATGAAAAATGTTGGTAAACTCTGGCACGTCTTAGTCCCTTCCCTGTCGTAGCGTTGTCCACTTTATGTATTGATCGTCATAGCTTCCGATAGGGTAGTACTACTCCTTGATGGAATCCTAAAATGAATTCCAGGTGGGTTTGGTTGAAAATAGTGTGCGGGTACTTTCATCCTTCTACTTGCAGTAGGTTTCCAACCAGTCCTTAACATGGGGGGCTGCTTTGAGAAGAGCGAAAATAATCTTTTCCTGACTGGAAAAATCATGAATAGAAAAATAACCCTCTAGCATATTTAACCATTTATCGATGATATTTGCATCTATCTGACCCTCGAATATGGGGATTTAAAAAATAATTTGTACCTTAAATGGTGTGGCATTTCCAGAGTAGCTGTGGGAAGCTGATGCGTCGCCCCTGGGTAACCATTGAAGGATCTAGGCAAAGTTTTCCATCATTGCATTCCTTTGTCACTCAAGGGCTTCTTCGAGCAAGACTTTGATAGGATCTCCTATTCCCTTGTCTTTCTTTTCATCCGCCATGGGAGGCCGTTGGGTTTTCTGAGGCTAGTCTTGCAAAGGTTCGACTAGTTCAAGCCCTAACTTCTTATATCCTAACCTCATTAGGGACATGCAAAGAAAAACAGAGAAAGAGCAGACCGCTCTGATACCACTGATCCAGATTTAAATAGGAATGCAATAAAATACAGAGATAACCATATACACAAATATGTAGCGAAAATAATACTTCATTTCATTAATGGAAAATACTAAAATATGCTTACAACTAGAAATGGAAATAAACGAGCTAGGGCGATGGTAGCTTATCTCTGAGAAGAGATGTGGTGGATACATGCCTTTGAACTATGTTATAATGAGGTTTGGAGGCCTATTTATTGTTGAGAAGCAATGGAAAACCTTAAACATCCAAAAACCCAACCCTAGAAGATGAAACGCCAAACTGTGGGCCCTATTTGGGTAAACTGGTACATCAAATTCCTAGGGTCATAACTTTGAGATACGATCTCCGTTTTACACGTATAATGTCTCGTTAGAAAGATATATCCGAGAAATACAACTTTGGTAAGAGCAACATTGGCCAACCCATTTTTCTCCCAATTTTCCCAAAAAATGTTGTTTAGGGTCTCAAAATGGCTCCGGAAGTTTAGGACCCAAAAAACTGCTAAAAATAGTAAATTGTGCTACAATTAAGGAAACTGAAAAGCTAAAAGAGATAGTTGTGGGGTTCCAAATGGGATAGGTGGGTGGCCATCAACATTAACCTAGATCAGACCTTGGCCAACTGCCTCCTATGAGAGATAGGTCTTTGTATGCAGGTAATACAATAGGGAAAATCTTGTGGAAAAAATTCAACATTGTTGTCACTCTTGACACAATCTTTTGTCGAGATTTTCGACGAATGGAACGAGAGGAAAAAAACAGGGTTGTGATCGTTCATAAAGGCAGTCTGCCATGAAAGGACGCACAAGAGGGAGCTCCACTCCCTCCTTCAAGCAAGCATTTGTTAGCAGTGTTACCGGGAATAGTGTCCACTCGGATGCTGCTATTCCCACTAAGATTGGTAGCTATCTTAGAAACAAACAAGTAAATTCTACTTTCATTTTCCTTTATGAAAATAGACGAGAGGGGAACCAAGGAGACCAACCTTGGTCTTGCGCTTGATTTCCTCTTCTTCCTGATAGAGCTTTTCCGCTTCTTCTTCGTCTACCCAGCTTCAAAGAGCACCTGTGGAATCACAACAACATACTACTATCGAAGAACAAAGATCTATATTCATAAATAACACAGGACCAGATGTGTGTTAACCATACAAATGATATATAAGTAAACATACAAGAATATGGAGGAGAACTTGAATAGCTTTATTAAGATAAAAAGTAGCAAGAGGATTACAACCATATGTTCTGACCTAGCATCATCCTCCAGCTAGAAAGCCCTTCTTCGCCTCAAGTAAAAATTAGATCACCCAACACTATGAATGTACACCAGAAAACCAATAGCACTTCTCTATGAGATACAAAATTCCAGCCTCTGGATCACTGTGATGAGGGATCCATATATAGATGATTATAGGGAGGTGATTCATCTTCTGGGGTCTTGACTAGTGTCCTCTCTCTGATAGTTCCTGCTTCCACTTGGAGAATGATGATCTCTTACTCATCCCTGGTCGAAAAAAGAGAGGCAAGTGTCAGAGGGGAAGCTTCTAGAAGATTCCATGATCTTCCACCTGGCATTTTGTCCCTGCCATTTGTCCATTCCCGACCAGTGCACCCTACAGAGGAGCATTTCAGTATGCATCACACCTTGTACACTAGGAAGGTGATATGCATCGCACCCTCTGCACTGGGTTTTTAATATGGTCTAGTTTTGACCATTTATGAGCAGTTTTTAGTGGAGAACTTTTGGGAGATGATGTAATCAGCTGACCTTGTTCCTTTAGGCAGTGAAGCAAGACTTTTAGGGACTTAGGATCCCTCAATATATGGACATTTATGATTGGGGTTGAAGTGCCCAAAAATGTCTATAACAGTTGCCCCCTAAAGCATGAGGTTGTTACTCTTTTTGATGTCGAGTGAAATGCTTTACTATGAGGATCCGAATTTTTTTCGAGCTAGGAGGTGACCTGTAATAAGATACAATACAAGACATTATTTTGACAAAGTTTTTTCATGATCTAGCTGAGGCGGGCATTCCCATGCTCAGCTTTATAAATTTATTTTCATGTACATAGGACAGACAATCGTTTGTGTGGCAGACTGATGATTTGGACTCATCATCCTTTGATTTGGATGATCATTTGTTCGACAATGATGTACACTTGATGTCTTTATTTTCTTGAATATATCGCAGCGCGGATGGATGAAACTAGATCTGGGGTCTTCAAAACTCATTCAATCTTCACTCAGAGTACAAGTCGATCCATGTGAAAAATTTTCTAGAGTCAAACATGGAAAGACATCGCCTGATTACCAGCCAATGATGTAAGCTGTTAACAGGCACGAGAGGAATCACCAATAATGACAATGACCCTCAAGGTACTATAGTACAATTCACGTGGTATGAAAAAGGACTTGGTGTCAAACACCACATAAAATCTCTCGGTCGAAGGCCATTGACGTAAACATGTCGCCGAAAGTGAGAAACTTGCCATTGAGGCATGCAAGCTTCAAAGTACTAAAAGGGTTGTTCCTAAGTAACCTTCTTGGATAATGATCTAATGTCGACAAGAAGTGACCCGTCGCAGGAGGGAGTTAATGAATCCCACATCAACGACACTGAACGAAGCAAATGCTTTTGGAGGTGAAAATAATCTGACGATAGAGTGTTCAGTGTGGCGGTCATGAAGGAATGGAGCATGAATGTATTGCAGTGGGTGAGACACAGACGAATTGTCTGAATGACTTCTCTTGAACATATCGGTGACACTGACGATGGATTGGTAGTGTTAACCCCAATGATGGATGGTGTGATGGACCATTGGTGATGACCAGTGAACGGAACAACCCAACCCGACATGGATGCATAAGGAAAGTGTCATGTTCAAGAGCGACTTGCTACCAATAAAGCTTTTTCAAGTTTTCTTCCCAATTTTCCCCAGTCATTGCTGACCAGTACCTATTTATTTTTGTCAAGCTTGAGGAGGATAGCATATGCTTGTTCTATAATCTGCCCTTCGGGTGAACCTGTCGCTATATTTTAGTGAGCCTAGCGACAATGAAACTTGTTCTTGTCCATTTGGACGAGTTTGTCGGTATTTGGTTTTAACGAGTTTAATGACAAAGATAACTCGGTCCCTTTCAATTTTAGAGAGTCTGAAAAGAATGGAAAGGAGACTCCAATGATTCTTTTTCATCATGTAATCCCTTAAGTCCAAAAAAGCGTAAAATAGTACAAAAGGGATGAGTTTTTGATAATTTTAACGAGCCGAACAAGACAAGCACTCGATATTTTTGTGTAATAATCCCTCAGGTCCAAAAAGATTAAAATCTAGAGGAGGGATAACACTTCCGATGACTTTAACGAGACGGAAAGGCCAATCGCTCGACAATCTTTTCATATTTTATGAGTCTGTTTAAAAGAGCTTAAAGAAGACTCATTTTCAAGGAACGAGTGATGGTTTCGGGTAGCAGCTGATTCCAAGTAAGATTTGGAATTTTCCAATCATGGCGGTGTCACAAGGATGGCTAATAGAATCACTCTTCGCAGATGTTCTTCGAAGGGGTAAACAATCATATGGGGGTGAATGATCGGCTAAAAACAGAGTGGAGGTGATGGCGAGAACACGACCAAGGCTCAAAAGCTGGCAATAAGGCATTCACAATTGTTATTTACTGGTTCATTTTTTAACGAGCTTAAATGTTGGGGGAAACATTTGCTCATGACTTATGTTTATTTTTTAATGAGCTTGAATTATGCGCTAAAACTTCTCGTGGAGGGTTTATTTTTTAACGAGATTGAACTCTGCGACAACATTGCTTGCTAGTCGTATGATAAGAATGTCTCATTTGAGATGCTATTTTGAAGTGGCTTACATCTCTTCAAGCTTTGCCACAAATCCTTTCTTTATGCAAGTTAGGAAACGACTAGCCTTACGGGTTTAAAGGGTTAGAGGTCCTACAAATTTAAAAAATAAATAGCCACTCTTCGCTTGCATGCGGAAAGGTTTGCATGCCCCCAGGTATAGCAAAGTAGAGTTTCTAGGTTACCCTTCAATTTGCAGAGAAAACATGTGTTCTATCGGGAAAGGCCTACCTTCTAACGAAGGTATCTTATCTGGTCTAATCCCCTTTTCCTATATGGACGGGTATTAGACTAGTTATATATCCTTTGCCGAAACCTACCCTATACCCAGAGTTTTTTTCTGAAGCAGACCAGGGTGCATGCCCCCTGGTTTTCAGTCACATCTTCCTGAATCACTCGCGCTCATCAGGTGGATAGACTGGAGACGGATGAGACATTCCTTGCGTGAAAATACCATTTATGGATGGCATTTGACTATTTGCGATGTGTGAATGGGGAATGACATCTGGTCTATGAGCTTGACCATTCTACCTTCGTGCAGAAAACATATTACTCTAAAGAGTGAGGAGACGATGGCTCCCATGCAATAAATATAGTCGCGTCCAAGGAGTACATTATAATCTAAAGGTACTTGAACTACCATAACGTTCATGTGAATATTTTTCCTTCTCAAAGTAATGGGCACATTTGGAAGGACCCCTAAAGTTCGACTAGTTCCCTTGTCGAAGCCTGTCAGATTTCTCATTTCAGGCAAAAGCGATGGTGAACCAAGCACTTTCCAAGCAATTGAGGAAAGGATACTCACAAAAGCCCCTTCATTGATGATGGTACCAACCATGACTGCTCTGTAAGCTTGTACAATGATTCTGAATGGTACACTGGCCGGTAAATGGGGTCTGCCTAGTAGATTCCAGTTGAAGGAAACAACTAGGTTGCTTGGTGGTGGGACCGAATAGATGGCTGGATCTGACTCTGATGAACTTCCTTCCTACGATAAAGGAACGAGAGGACTACCCCCAAGCTCATCGGAGTCTATGTTGATGAAAAGAATTTGAACGGTGTCGTTCTCATTCGAAGATGAACACTCTGAAGGCAAGACCGGGTCAACTGCTGTATCGACCCTTTGACTTTCGTCTGGTATGGATTCAGAGGGCTCATTTTCAATGATAGATGCTTCAGCCGACCACAATGATGGGCCAGCCGGATTTTCAACCCGTGGAGGACTTGGCAAGAGTTTTTTTTATATCCAGTAGGAAGCCGTAGCAGTGAAACCGGACGATCATCCAAAACTCTTTTAGCCTCGTCAAGGAAGGGACAACGGTGGACGGCGTGCCTGCCTTCACACAAATTACAAGGAAGTTTAGGGTTCCTTCTTTGTCCATGTGCTTCACTTTCACTGGTTGATGGTGAGCATTCAAAATGATTGCCACAGGTTGATGCTACCGGATTGTGCAAACGAGGAGACCAGTCCCTTAAGATCCGAGGGATGCATGGACAATCTCGGTGATAGTGGTCTCCATTGCAAATGACACAAGGAGATTTAGGTTTTGACTGTGCGGTGTGAGGATTTTTTCTAGACGATACTTGGTTGCTCCCTTTCGATTTTGGTTCCTTTTTCTTCTTCCTTTTTCTCTTTCTGCTTCTTCTTCTTCTCAGTTACTTGATTTTTAGCTTTAACAGTTTTATCAAGCGAAGAGGAAGGAGGAGAGGGAGAATCACATGAAGTAGAAGGTTGGGAGGCAACTCTAGTGTCGTCTAATTGTTGATTAGACTATTCAGGAATTACAGGATTCTGAATGACAGAGGTAGAGAAGAGCCAGACAGGCAAACCAATTGTCAATCCTGGAAGTGACAAAGTGGCCATATGGGGTGCACCAACATCTCCCCAAGAGGAGAAGGGACTAGGATTTCCTCCAAGGGGAATCCTTGGTTGGTAGACTCCATTTTCTCAACCTAAAGCTAATGAGGGAACTTGTGATGTTATTCCGATTAAAATAAATTTTAGATGCTTTGACACAACTTGTTTTTTCAATTTTTAAGAGTCGAGAAAAAACAAAAGATGCTCTAGTTTCCTTCGATTTTTAATGAGCATGAAGTGAAAAGTGCTCAAATGGACCTTTTCTTTTAAGGAGTGTGAAAAGGAATGAAAGAGACTTCATTGAAAATCTAGGCAGAGGGGATTACCAAACCAATCGCAAAACTGCAGAATACTTTTTATGGTATGGCAGTCAATCTTCCCGAATGCTGTGTTCAGTGCATTGCAATCGATAGGGTGGCAGACATGGCTTCCTAAGGATAAAGGATATAGCCTTTTGTGGTCTCCCAATATATACTCAACAATACGTGGGAGCACAAGTCCATACTGGCACTTGTCGTCTCAGAGTGGAGGAATCACCCAACCAACAATGAAAACAACAGTTACCAGGTTTTACAATGTTGGAAGATGTCTCTAGCCTAGACTTCTAGATGTTGTGCGTTAGGTTCCAAAGCATTTTTAGATTCATTAAATTTATTTTATAGTTGATCTTGTTTAAAAATTTTCCTTTCAGGTTCACCGTGTGATGTGTATACAATTCCTAAAATGCAGTCTAAGATGATAAAACCCTGTTTAATCTTCTTTTGGCAATGAAAATCCTAGCTACTAAGGAAAGAAAATTGAGAGTCTTTCAACAAAGAGCACAGAGCACACACTAAATGCATTGTCCTAAATCAAACCTAACAGTCTAAATGCAAATGCACATGCATGTATTTGTTTTTAGCCTTCTTAATGTATAAATGACGATAAGAAAGCTAAGTGCAAATCTAAATTATTTTCAAAGCAACAATACTTAACAAATTTCTTTTCAAAATGAACTGAAGATAAGGGCGACACTTTGCGATTTTGAAATGAAAACTGTTTTTCGACACTTTAAAAACTACTAATTCAAATCATATACAAGAGTAACAGTACAATTGACTCTCAAGAACAATGGGATTCTCTTCTATGACTGAAGACGACACTTACGACACTTTCAGATTAAGAAACAATAGCTCGACTACGCTACTTCTTTGCAAAAGAGAACTGAAAATGGCACACAATACATAAAAATACTTACAGTTATTTGCACAATAGAGGCAGAATGATGGAAGAGAAGGGGGTTTTCATAGAGATATACTGACCACAGACAGAAAAACTGAAAAGAGTGAAGAAAAACCAAAGTTTGAAGGTAAAATTAACCTTGGCTGACCATCACACCTCTCACACAGGGAATCCAGTATGCATCTCACCTATTGCACACGGGAAGTGCAATGCATACAGACTGCCTTAAAGGGAGGATGCGATAGTACCAGTGCGAGACTTTTAACTAGTCTTTTCTCACAATTTGCAATTCAGTTCAGGGATTTAGGCTGAGTAAGTGGTGTTCAGCAAATGTAAATCACAGGGGTTGATCTAAGGAGGTTACTAGAGCCACCACTTAGGGCAATTAGAACATTTGCAGATCAATTGTTGAATTTATAAACAAAACCAGGAGATAGACTGAAGCAGCATTGATCTACTTTGCATTTGTATAACAAATGTAGTTCGAAGGCTGGCTGGCTTGACTTCAGGCTCCATCTGTAAGTTTATAAAAAAAACAAAGATAGACTAATAAACAATTTATTCACTCCCCAGTGGAGTCGCCATTTTATTACCGGGAATAGTGTCCACTCGGAACTACTATTCCCACTAAGACTACTAGCTATATTAGAAACAAACAAGTAATGACTACTTTCTCTTTCCTTTATGAAAATAGATAAGAGTGGATCAAAGGACACCAACCTTAGTCTTGCGCTTGGTTCCTTTCTTGATTCCTCTCCTTCTTGATAGATCTTTGCCACTTCTTCTTCGCCTGCCCAGCTTCAAAGAGCACCTATGGAATCAAAGAAACATAATACTTTCAAAGAACAAAGATCTATATTCATAAATAACACAGGACCAGATATGTATTAACTACACAAATGCATATACAATCAAACATACAAGAATATGGAGGAAAACTTGAATAGCTTTATTAATATCAAGAATAGCAAGAGGATTACAACCAATTGTTCTGACCCAGCATCATCCTCCAGCAAGAAAGCCTTTCTTCACCTCAAGTAAAGCTTAGATCACCCAACACTATGAAGTTTCACCAGAAAATCAACAACACTTCTCTAAAAGATACAAGATTCCAGCCTCCGGATCTCTGTGATGAGGGATCCATATATAGATGATTGTAGGGGGGTGAGTCATCTTCTGGGGTCTTCATTAGTGTCCTCTCTCTGATAGTTCTTGATTCCACTTGGAGACTGATGATCTCTTACTCATCCCTGGTCGAAAACAGAGAGGCACGTGTCAGAGGGGAAGCTTCTGGAAGATTCTATGGTCATCCACCTCACAAACTATCTCTGCCATTTGTCCATTCTCACCCATCACACCCTACAGGGGGGCCATCCAGCATCGCACCCTTTACACTGGGAAGGTGATATGCACTGCACCCTCTGCATTGGGTATTTATTATGGTCCAGTTTTGACCATTTCTGAGTAGTTTTTAGTGGAAAACTTCTGGGAGATGATTTAATCAACTGACCTTGTTCCTTTAGGTAGTGAAGCAACACTTTTAGGGACTTAGGAGCCATTAGTTTATGGACATTTATGATTGGGGTTGCAGTGCCCAAAAATGTCTATAACAATTGCCCCCTAAAGCATAAGGTTGTTAATCTTTTGATGTCGGGTGAAATGCTTTATCATGAGGATCTGAAGTTTCTTCGAGCTGGGAGGTGACCTGTAATAAGATACAATACAATACATTATCTTCATAATATTTTTCATGATCTAGTTGAGGCGGGCATTCCCATTCTCAGCTTTCTAAATTCTTGTGCATTGGTGATGGTTGTACTAGTGATGGTATTTCCTTAGCCCTACGGCTAAGTGTTGTTTCAGCTCTTGTGATATCTTCCTTTCCTTTGACATTTTCTCCTTTGAAACCGCTTTAGAAAAAACAACCTGGAAGAAAATGCCTTGCTTAATTGAGGAGCTGCCTTGCTTGAATTTGATGAAGATTTCTGATATCTGCTCACCATGTGCTTGTTTACTCAAACTAAGAATTGTATCAAATGTCTATTGCATGAACATGACCAAGATCAACATGAATATATCTAGGATCAATTAACCCTTCCCTTTTTTTTTTGAAATTTTGAAATGAATACAGACAAATGACCCCTAATGAATCTAATGATGGATATGAAAGGTTGCCTATAAGTGGTAAGGTTCATGGACTGACGCCTAATGATGAAAATCTAACAAATTCTAGTGAATTTGACAGCTAGAGAAGATTTAACAGGAAATCCCGATTTCGTAGCGCGCTACGAAAACTCCTAGACAGTTTCGCAGCGCCTTCAAAATTTTAAAATGACCAGATACATGAAATTTTTGAAATGATATGGGATTTATAAGGTTATTGACTTTTATTTAATAGTGGAAACAAGACTCCAACTCTATATTTAGACTCTAAAAGAAAAAACAATGAAAATGACTTGACCAACACTAACACAAAAACTTTGGAAGCATGCGGGTTGTCCAAAATTTTGGAAAGCTTTTTTCAGTGATAACACATTCAAGTTGAATGGTATCCTACATTAGCACATTGAATGTATTACCATTGGGAACATACAATATTATTTTGGGAATGGATTGGTTATATCTTCATATGACTAAGTTGGACTGTTATGACAAAATTATTGAGTGCTTGGATGACATTGGGGAACAAAGGATCTTGTGGGGTGAGAAGAAGGAAACATTAGTTAGAATGGTGACAACTATGCAGGAAAAGAACAGTCATAGAAAAGGGTGTGTGTTATTTTCATTGCATATTTCTAGTGATAAAGGTATGTATGTTGGGGATGTGAAGGTATTGAGTAGGTACCCAATTTTATAGCAGTTTCCAGATGCATTTCCCACAAAGATTTCAGAGTTTCCACCTCACAAAGAAGTGGACTTCTCTATTGAGTTGGTACAAGGGGAAACACCAGCATCAAAGGCACTATACATGATGATCATGCCAAAGTTAGTACAATTGAAGTTGTTGTTGAAGTAAATTCTTGACAAGGGATACATTACGCCAAGTGTATCATCGTGAGGTGCACCATTGTTGTTTCTGAAGAGGAAGGATGGTACTCTCAAGTTATGCATTGATTATAGGTAGTTGAAAAAGCTGACCATCAAGAACATGTATCTATTTCCAAGGATTGATGACTTGTTCGACCAATTGAAGGGAGCAGAAGTGTTCTCAAGGATTGATCTGAGATCAGGATACTATCACGTACGCATTAAAGAAGAGGAAATCTACAATACTACTTTTTGAACTAGGTGTTTGCATTATGAGTTTGTTGTAGTTCCATTTGGTTTGACTAATGCTCCAACTACCTTTATGTACATAATGAATACATGATGAATAGTGTGTTGCGTCCTTATCTCGACAAGTTTGTTATTGTGTTTATTGAGGACATTTTGATATAATATAAAAATGAGGAAGAACATGTTGAGTACTTAGCAACAGTTTTGAGATTGCTAAGAGAGCATCAGTTGTATGCTAAGTTCAATAAATGTAGTTTCTTTCAGAAAAAGGTACATTACTTGGGACATGTTGTTTCCAAGAAAGGCATAATAGTGGATCCAAAAAATATAAGGGCTATGACGGAGTGGGAATCTCCTAGAAATGTGGATGAGATAAGATCATTTATGGGGCTAGGTTATCATAGGAGGTTCATCAGGAATTTATCTCACACTGCAGATCCTATTATGTCACTATAGAGGCAAGGTAATAAATTTGAATGGACAGAAGAATCTGCAGCCAATTTTGGGCAATTGAAGCAGTTGTTGGCAAATGCTTCATTGTTAAAGATTGCAGATACAGACAAAGAGTTTTTGGTGTGTACAATTGCTTACAAGAGAGCACTTGGTGGAGTCCTTATGCATGAAGGACAGGTAGTGTGCTATGAGTCACAAAAACTGAATGAGAACAAAAAGGATTATCTGACACATGATCATCCATGCACTGAAGATGTGGAGACACTATCTTCTTAGAAGGAGATTTGTATTGATGAGTGATCGTAGTGGATTGAGATGCTTGTTTGACTAACTAAATATGAACTCCAAAGAAAGCTAGATGGTTGTCCATTATTAGTGAGTTTGACTTTGAGATCAAGTACATTAAAAGTAAAGAGAATAGGGTAGGATATTCTCTTAGAAGGAGGATATAGGTGAATCATATAGTAGCTATGATTTCCTATGCGACATACTTAGAGGATTAGATCTTACAGGTAGGAAAATAGGATGGCAGGTACATGGAGTTTATGCACAGATTACAACAGGGTATAGATGATTAGGATGTGGACTATCATCTTATAGCAGATGGTTTGATCATATTTAGGGATAGAATATATGTGCCAGACAACAATGAGCTCAATAATACTATCTTGCGAGAATTTGATGAAAAAATATATTCAGGTCACCCAGGATACTAGAAGACATTGACAATTGTGAAGAAGTTTTATCATTCACCAAATCTGAACAAGGACATGGAAGATTTTGTGGCTAAATGTTTGGATTGTCAGCAGGTGAAAGAAGAATGTAAACATCCAACTGGAATACTACAGCTGATTCTGATTCTAGAGTGCAAGTGGGAGGTCATTTCCATGGACTTGATCTCAAGTTTTCTGAGGACATCTAGACAACATGATTCCATCATGATTATGGTAGATAGGTTGAAAAAGGTAGTGCACTTCATTCCAGCAAAATCTAATTTTTCGACTAGTGATCATTAGGGAAATTGTGAGATTGTATGGTGTTCCAAAGAATGTTGTGTTAGTTAGGGATGCTAAATTCACTTCTAAGTTTTGGATAGAGTCATTTGTAGGTTTAGGGATAGAGTTGGCCTTTAGCATAGTTTATCATACGTAGACAAATGGACATGTAGAAGGCTCAATACAAATGTATGTGATGCATGAGCATAGGAGATGGGAGGAGTGCCTTATGTTGTTTGAGTTTTCTTACAACAATGGGTATTAGGAGTCACTGAGAATGATTCCGTTCATAGGACTGTATGGGTAGAATTGTAATATTGCCATCAATTAGAGTGATCCAGTAAATAGGGCACTGCTAGGACTAGACATGTTGGTAGAGATGTAATGGGAAATTAAGGTAATCAAGAAGAATATGAAGGAAACACCAGATAGATAGAAAAGTTATGCATATCAGAACAAGATGTTTAAGGAGTTTTAGGTTGGGGAACAGGTGTACTTGCACATCAAGCCTAAGAAGAGATCCTTGAGGATTGGATCATGTGCCAAGATCACACCTCGATTTTGTGGACCTTTCAATATTCTTGAAAGGATTGGATCAGTAGCCTATCGACTTGCACTTCCTCCGACAATGAAATTCCATGATGTTTCCATGTGTAATTGCTCAAGAAGTATGTTAAATATGTTGATCATGTGACTGACTAGTTTATATTATAGGTGGAGCCAGATGAAGAATTATAGATGAAACCTCAGTATATATTGTAGAAAAAGGTGTTCATGCTCCAAAATAGAATCTCATGAATGTTAAAGTGCATTGGAAGCACTTTGGACCCGACGAAGCTACATGGGAGATGGTGGATCAGATGCAGGATATATATCCTTCTCTATTCGTTAGTTGAGTGAATTTTTTGGTATATGTTTTGGTGTGATATTTTGGTATATGTACATATGTATATGTATGTAATATCACCATGAGTTGTGTTATAAAGCTCCAATAAGTGGTATGGGTTTCATGTCATGATCTAGGATACTTTCGCTTATAGATGTATGAAAAGAATCAAATGTAAAAATTGTAGCCTAACATAGAATTTTAATGTACACACAAGAAAAGAAGAAGAAAACACATAAAAGCATGACAAGAAGACACCAAGACTTGATAACGGAATTCGTCCAACTCGGACTACGTCTCCGGGCCCTGCTCTATCAATGGGGAGGCCTTCTTATATTAAATGGCATGAAAAGAGGAGAATACAATCATCACTTGCATAAAAAGAGGCTATACCTCCATTTTGGACAATGGCTGTGAAATGGAGACCTCAGATGGAGATATGGGCAGCACCAATGAGTCCATGGAATTGAGAGGGGCTAAAAACATCTAAAACTTGTCCAAAAAAGACAAAATGCACTATCAGCCACCTGAAATCTCTCCTGCCTCGAACAACATGCTGAAAATCCTCCATCCTTGTCCTTTCTCCAATCATCGAGCTTTATATCTATTATTTATGACAAGGGCCACTGAACAATCACGGTTGTTTTGTTTACAATGGAAACCCTTAGGTACAACGGTCGGCGGGCACAAAAACCCTCTAAAATAGGCCTTTTTCGTTCTAGGCGATAATACATGAAAAACCTTGAAAAGCATTAAAAAACCCGAAATTCCAAACCTCAAAATTTATCAAATCAAACCTATAAATCCATCGGGTCCGATCCCAATTGCAAATCACTACTGCTTACTTTTATTACCGGTTTAGTTGACCCTGGTCTCTAGCCAAATGTAGACATTGTCCTAGTTAGCCGTTGGAAGCTCTACTCTAAGTATTTAATTGGCAAAGATAGATCTGATTTTTCAACTTGTCCTGACGATGAACCACACTGGTTGGTTCGAAACGCATCGACAATGATTTTCTGAATGTGATTTACGCCGAAATATTTCTTCTTATAATTGTTATGGATCACAGAAGCTTCAATTCAACCATTTTTTGATATTGTTAATGTTTGTTTTTAATTTGTATTTTGTTTTATTTAATTATTAAAAAAATTGAATTCTTTTCCTCCTTATTTTATATTTATATATATAAAACCTTTATTTAAAAAAAGTGTATATAAAAATATTTTTTTTATTTTTAATAATAAATATTATTTAAATTGAATTCCCTCTCCAGCCGTTCCGGAGAAAAATGTTATTTACATTTTTATCTTCTTTTTGTTTTAATATAAAATATTAAAAATAATAATTTAATAATTGGAAAAAAACATGGAATGGTATTATTTTTAATTTCAAGACCATTTTTGGTTTCAAGATGTTTTTATGTTTTCTTTATTTGTTTTTAAGGGTGGTATTGTCATGACCATATGTTAGTTAATTAATTATTTTACTTTTAGAAATTAAAAAAAAAAAAAAAAAAAACATTAAAAAAGAAAAAAAAGAAGAAATTCTAAACGCTGATTTGCAAGGTTTTTTATAGTCATACCATATGGTCTTTAATGAAAAAATTGAAAATTATTTTAATGTTACATGACCACTTTTGCATTTTAGTGTATTTTTCATGTCTTTCATTGTCATAATATTTTTTCTTTAACGCTATGATTGAAAAATGTTTGAATTTTAACCCTTAGAAAAAGAAGAGGCAATGTTGCATCATCAATTTTGCATTTTAGTGCAGTTTTTCATGTCTTTCGTAATCATAATATTTGGTTTTTAATACCATGGTTGAAAATCTTGAAATTTTAACTCTGAAATGAAGAAAGAGTGATCTTGGATCACAACTTTTCAAAACTAGCATGAAAATCATGATTTAATGCAACCCCTATAAAAAATGAGTTCAATAAAATTCTTAATAAGTTGGTAATATTGTTAGAATTGTTGTCCTTGTGGTAAAAAAAAATTACTATAATTAAGAAATAGTCTTAAAAGACTAGACATACTCCTATAAAAAAATCCTCAAATATTAATATTACACAAACACCAATTTTAATTACACGGGTAACAACTCTTGCTAGGATAATAATGCCTACAATGCTTGACTTGATCAATTAAATCCGGTAGAAGAAACTATACTCCCCTTTGGGTCATTATTTCTTCAAGCGTTCTAGAAAGGGATATTCAAAGTAAGACAGGAAAAGAGGAGTAGCATTAGAAGAGGAGTCTTCTAAGCAATTTTTTATTTAGAATGATAGTGGAGAAGAACCACTAAAATATTCTTAAGAAAAAGATTGGGAATTAGGACATTTTTTAATGGAATGTGTGGACTATAGATGAATTAATAAATGAATTAGGAAAAAAAAAATTCAAATTGTTTTTCCTGAGAAAGATTGAAAATTCAAAGGTTTTCCATGGAGGAGCAACAAAAATAAAAAGTTAATCAACTCAAAGATAAGAACAACATACAATTGGAATTCATATAGAGTCTGAGATAGAAAAATTGAATAAAAAACATATAAAAAAAGATATCCATAAATATTATTAAAAACCAAAATATTGAGTAGACAGTTTGAAAACTTAATCAATGAAAATATCTACTTTGAATATTTCACAGAAAAAGCCCTCTCAATAAATGGCAAGTTGAGGAATATATAAGATGATTTTTATAGGGAATTGAGAGAAATTTAGCAATACCATAATGATTTTATCAAATTTTATGATAGGACAAAGATTATGATTCCCATAATTATTTCGATCAGATTAAACTATGGTAAGGAAAAATAAACACAATACCTCCTAATAGAATCACAAAGTCAATTGGAAAAGCAAGGTCTCGATACCAAATATCATTAGATATTTGGACCATACACTTTCACAAACATCATTAAGTGGATTAAATAATTTGGACCCTACACTTTCACAAACATCATTAAGTGGATTAAATAAGTAAGTCATTGATGCTCATATTTTTGGGATGTTGCAATGGATCCAATTGAAGATGTCAACATCTGAAATGTTGAAGATATAGAACAAGAATCTCTGAGTTAGTTATGCATCGTTTATTTAGAGAAATAGAAATATGTCAATAAGGAAAAGATATTGTAGAATTGAGGCTTTTGTGGTCCATCATGGTTATAAGAAGAATTTTGGCGTAAATCACATAAAGAAAGACCTTTGTTGACGTGTTTCGAACCAACCAGTGTGGTTCGAAACGCGTCGACAAAGGTCTTTCTTTATGTGATTTACGCCGAAATTCTTATTATAACCAAGAAAAAGATATGTCATATCACATATCGGAAAACAATGTGTTCAATGATTTCAAAACAACATCCATGAAATGTTGTAAGGCTATTTCAATTTTCTTTTTCAAAATTTAGCAAGAGGATTATAAAATTTATTAAAAGCATTTATTAGTTTGAGTTGAATCTACATAATATAGATCCACCACATTCTTTGAATATGATGGATATCCAAATATAATTACTAAGAAATACATGAAAAAGCACTTTGGAATGCAAAAGTAATGATACAACATCACTATTTTTATTTCTAAGGATAAAAAGTAAAACATTTTTCAACCATGGCAGTTGAGGGAAAGTATCATGATAAAGAAAGATATGAAAAAGTACTCTAAAATGCTAAAGTGGTAATGCGGCATTACCCCCCTTTTTTTATGGCAAAAATTCAAACATGCTTCAACTATGACAATAAAGATGAAATATCTTGACTATGAAAGAATTTAAAAATCAACACCTAAATTATAGAGTGGTTCTATAAAGAGCACTTTATTTTTTAAGGTTAAAATTATAGTTCATTTAAAGTATTAGCATAAGAACATTTGACCCATTTTCAATGCGGTACTAAAATTTCAATATTATTCAAACTATGGTCTATAAAATTATCATTAATGTATAAAAAAATTATAAAAAACGTGTTTTGCAAAAAAAAAGGGTGGTGGGATGGGGAGGGATTGTTTTCAATCTCAATGGAGATGAAGAAGTAATGTTCACCTGAAGCATGGGTCACAAAACAAATAATCTCACAGATTTATATGGACTTCACCTTAGCCTAAAGCTAGCCAAAGATAAAGGGATCTCTTCCATAGTCATTATTGGAGATTCTCTACATAGAATTCAACACCTTTATTCAGTTTCTCTTCCAAAAAACAATCTTCGTTCCTCTCTCCTTCAAAGAATTAATGGCAATTTAGAGTTATTCTGAGACAAGACCCATTTCCACATTCTCCACAATCAAAATAAATAAATTGATTCTCAAGTTAATCTTGCTTGTCAACTAGAATAAGGGAAATGTATTGTTAATGGATCCTCAATTTGGATAGTGATCCATGATATATGTTAAAGAGATTCCCAATCTCAAATTTTCTATTAGAATAATAAGCTAAAATAAAATTAAACTCTATACCAAGGTGAATGGTATACTCCATCCTTCTAAGCCTTTTCCCTTGGTGATTAGATCAAAGATAAACAGGCAAGTGGTGTTGAGCACAAGCCAAATTAATTAAGGTTGTAGCCTTGGAAAATGAAATATATGGGGAAATTTATTCAATGCATGCAAAGCTAATGAATTCTAGATTCCATTTCTCTTTAACCTCTGCCTTTGTACCAATTTTGATGGAAGATCAATGGAGTAAATTTATGAGGATTAGAATGGCGTAAGCTCTGAAGCATGGAATACCCCTAAGGGGATGGAGGCATTCATGAAGGATGACCTCGTGCTTGTTTCTGCGGAATTAGTTCGAAGGGATACATATCGATGTCTCTGTGGTATTCTCTATGTCTGGAGTTTTCCATAGTTCTACATTTCGTGTGTCGTAGTTTCCCTACAAGAGAGTTGGAAACTCACCTAACCCTCTATGCTTCCAAAGAAAAGGTCCGGAGTTTATGTATTATTTGCTAGCTTTAGTTTCTTCTCCCCTATTGCAATCGACTCATATGATTCAACATTCAATAGTGCATAAGTCCCGAAAATTCTCCGAAATATCAATTGGGAAGTTCCAACTTTATCAGAAGTGATGTCCAATTCTACCAAAACGGTTTCTCAGTTGACTTGTCTGGCTTTAGTCAGAGCTCAAGTTGGCAGAGAGGGTTAGATGCTAAGTCTCGTGGATTTATTCCCAGAAGTGTTATCTTGGATTCTCTCACATAGGTATCTCTCAATTTGGTTTGTGGACATTATTGATTATCATGGTCTTCCTAGCATGTGGTGTTCTTATGCAACTTTGACCACAAAAGCTTGATAGATAATTTTGCCCCTTGCAATCAATACCTGCATCCTCAACCTGCATCCTCATGTGGACAACCACGAAGAGATCAATGCCTTCGCCAATAGCTAAGTCAACAGTCAACCAAAATTCTATTTTCGACTGAGAAAATCTAGAATCACTCAATTAGAAGATGAATTGGATAGGATTCAATATGAAATTGCAAACCTGTAGTATCAACGATCTCCAGAAGAAAAACAAAGCACGACTAGCAGTGCCCTTAGCCAACAAGATGTCTATCGATCCTCCTCCGTAAGCATGCACAATATAAATGCATTTTGTTAGATGGTCAATTCTGTCAAGCATACAATAGTAATAATTTTTGCATCTGGCATGACTATAGAACCGGGATTGATGTAAAATTTGAATTTATTCTCATACTCTTCCTAAAAGATATGGACAATTGGAATAGAATGTAAATTTTCCCATATTGTTTTCCTGTGATCAGATGTATATTTTATAGAAAATTTTCTCATTTCTATTAATGTAAATTTTTTTATTTTTTAAATTAAAATTTTAATTAAAAAAATCAAATTAATGATAAATAATTAAAAATAAACGAATTTAGAAAAAAATTCAACACAATTAAAAAATAAAACAAAGGTATATTAAATTTAAAAATTTATTTAAAAAAAACAATAAAACCAAATTAAAAATTATAATAAAAAAATAGACAATTAATGATAAAAATAATAAATATTAAAAACAATTTAAAACAAGAAAAAAATTAAAAAATAAAATAACAATTCAAAAGATTTATATATTCAAGGTTTTGTGATTCATAATGAATTAAGAAAAGTGTTTTGGTAGAAATCACATAAGAGAATTTTTTGGTCAACGCATTTAGAACCAACAAGTGTGGTTCATCATTAGGACCACATGAAGAGGTAGACCATGGCAAAGGCATAAATAGAAAGCGTCTCTACATTGCTCCCTATTTATGCCTTTGACATGGTCTGTGTCTTCATGTAGTCCTCATGATGAACCACACTTGTTGATTCAAAAAGCTTCGACCAAAAATTTCTATGTGATTTCTACCAAAACACTTTCTGAATCAAAAATATAAAATATTATATAAAAAAATAGTTAAATCTATATAATATTATTTTTTTTATAGAAAACAAGACCGAAATGCCAAATTAGGAAAAAATTTGAAAAAAAAAAATTTTAAAATATAGTTAAACTTTTGACATTAAAAATAAGAAAATAATTAAAAATGTGAAAATCTTATATTATCAATAAAGTTAATTTTTAAGTATAAAAAATAATATAAAAAAAGCAAATCTGTATTAACTTAAAATTAAATACAAATCAAATACACAAACTTGCAAAATAAAAAAAAAAAAAAATATTAAAAAACCATGAGATTGGAACAAAATAAGTCTAAAAATAATAGAAATTAAAAATTTTGAGAAATAAAACAAAAAATTAAAAAAATTAAAAAAATATTAAATGAAGAAAAAACTAAATAAAAATAAATCAAATTATCAAGTTTTACTAGCACAATTAGTTGAGGTTGGGCCTCAACTTTGAGGGATTAGATGCCCTGCATCACGACTCCTCAAGCCATAGGTCAATCTTGAAGGATCATAACTTGACAAAAAAAATCCTTACAGGGGCATAGAATAAACAATGATGGGTTGTATTGTTAATTCACTTTGTGATGTGAAATTTATCGGTTCAAAAATCTGTGGGTAAAAGTCTGGCCATGTTGGGGTGTGATTCTATGGTGATTTTGATAACTTAAAAACCCCTAAATCATGATTTTTCAAACTACAATTCAAGCCTGATATAATCTATGAAAAACTAAAACAACTCAACAAAAAAATTATATACATAAATAAATAAATAAAATCAACTTAAAAAACTATAAGAAAAAAAAAACAAAAAAACTAAAAATTTAAAAATCAAACCAATGAATGTAACATGGTCATTTTATTTTTATTTAAATATTTTTATTTTTTTTATAAATTGTATTTTAATTCATTTGGAATATAATTAAATTAATTAATTAATTAATGGTATTATTTTAATAAGTCTTTATATATATATTATAATATATTTATGAATATTATATATATATATATATATATATATAATTAATTTTTTTTTATATATGAGTTCTTTTGTTTTATTTTAGTTTTATTTTCAATTGTACAATTTTCCTATTGAATCAATGATTTCACATAAATAATGCTTTAATGATAGTCGATTACCATTATCCAAAACCCTGTGACTTTTGTTTAAATGTTAATTATTTTAAAAGTTAATCAATTAATAATTAGGGAAAAATCATGTAATGCAATCTTTTTAATTAAAGTAGTTTATTATTATTATATTATATTATTTTATTATTTTCAAAGTGCCTTTCATAAAGACTATTATTTTAACCTAAAAAATTACACAAATTTCAAAAACACTTGAAAAATAATCATTCGAAAAGAAAAGAAAAGTTGACAAACGTTAAATGTTGATTTGAAAGGATTTTCAATCATGATGTTTGGTATTTTATGCCATAGTTGAAAAATGTTTTAATCTAAACCTTGGAAAAATGGGTGATGTTCCATGACGATTCTTCCATTTCAGTGTGTTTTTTCATGTCTTTCATGGTCATAATATTTGTTCTTTCATGTCATGATTGAAAAATGTTTTAATTTTAACCCTAAAAGAAAGAAAAAAAAAAAAAAAGTAATGCTATATCATCACTTTTTCATTTTAGTGTAATTTTGCATGTCTTAGAAGAGGAAAAAAACTAATTTTGTTTTTCTTGAAGAAATATTGAAAATTCAAAATTTTCCCATATTGAAGCAACAACAATAACAAGTCAAAAAACTCAAAGATTAGAACAATATACAATTGGAATTCATATAGAATAGAAAATTTTCCATATAAAAGCAAAAAAAATAACAAGTCAATCAGCTCAAAGATCATAACAATATATAATTAGAATTCATATAAATTCAACACCAACCAATGATAGAAAATTGAATAAAAAACACACGAAAATTATAACCATAGAGCCTATTAATAACCGAAATACTGAGTAAACAACTTTAACAAGTTAATTGGTGAAAAGGACTATGGTGAGTATTTCAAAAAAAATTCCCTCTTAATAAATACTAATTTGAAAGATATATTTAAAAATATTTTTATAAGAGATTTATTGAAATTAAATAAAACCATAATTTTTGTCTCAAATTTCAGCATAGAGAAAATACTCATATTGAAGAAAAAGATAATTCCCAAAATTCTCTTGATTGGATTAATGTCTATTGAAAAGAGAAATACAATACCTAATATCATCCCAAATACAACTATAAAAAACTTTGGTAGAAAAAAGAAACACAATACCTAATAGCATCACAAATACAGCTAGTTATCCATACGAAATATCATTATATACTTGATCATACACTTCCATAAACTTAATGAGTTGATTAAATAAGAAAGGTATTGATCCTTAGATATTTGGGATGTTGCCATGGATCTAATTGAAAGATTTCAACATGCCAAATGTTGAATATCTAGCACAAGAATTGCCAAGTCAGTTATGCACCATTAATTTATAATAACATAGAGATGCCAATAAAGAAAAGATATCTCATATCACATTTAGGGAGAACAATATGGCCAATGATTTTATAACAACGTCCCAAAATGTTGTAAGACGATTTCAATTTTCTTTTGAAGATTTATCCAGAGGATTAAAAAAAATTATTAGAAGAATTTATCTGCTTTAGTTAATTTTACAAAATATAAATCCATCACCTACTTTGGATATGATGGGCATCAATGCTCAATGGGGAATGTGTTTTATAAAACAATATGAATTAAAGGAAATATACTCTTTTTCCAATGTAAAAAAATAGAAAACAAAATGTTTCTATATTGCTTTCTATTTAAGCCTTTGTCAGTTGGTCTGATGATGACCGCTTATTGATTGGAAAATGCGTTAAGCCAAAAATTTCTCTATTGATTTCTACCAAAACATTTTGATTAATTTAAAAAAATATAAAATTATATATAAGATTAGCAAAATCTTATAGTATTTCTTTTTTAATTTGAAAACAAGGTCAAAAAGGCCAAATTTAACAAAAAAATTGGAAAAAAAAAAATTTAAAATATAGTTTAAACTTTTTGAACATTAAAAAAAAATAATAAAAAAATGTAAATCTTATATCATCAACTAATTTTTAAAAATGGTTAATATTTTTCAACTATTTTAAAAAATATAATAATAAGTAAAAATAGCTAAAATCTTATATTAACTTTTTATTAGCATGACAAATTTCAAAATTGACCAACTTGCAAAATAAATTGAAAAAAATAATTAAAAAACCATTGAAGATTGGAAAAAGAAAAATTTTAAAAATAATATAAAATTAAAAAGTTTTGAAATATAAATTAAATAGATTATAAATTGAAAAAAATAATTATTAAAAAACCATAAGATTGGAAAAAAGACAAAATAAATTTTAAATTAAAATTAAAATTTAAAAGTTTGAGAAATATAACTAAAATTAATATATATATATATATATATATATATTAAATGAAGAAAAAATAAAATAAAAATAAATCAAATTATCAAGTCTTATTAGCACAATTGGTTGAGGTTGGGTCTTGTTAACAAGGTGACCCAAAATGAAACCTCACACGGGTGGTTGTGCCCTGTGTTAGGGGGAAGAGACGTGCTAAAAAAACTTGTCACTTCAGGGTTGGTGTGGACCACACAAGGTGCAATCCCTAGGTGACTTTGACGGATTAAATGCCCATGCATCATGACTCCTCAAGCCATAGGTCACGGATTAAATGCCCCTGAATCAAGACTCCTCAAGCCATAGGTCAATCCTGAAGGATCATAACTTGACAAAAAACATCCTTACAGGGGCATAGAATAGACAATGATGGGTTGTATTGTTAATTCTCTTTGTGATGTGAAATTCATTGGTTCAAAAATATGTGGGTAAAAATCCGGCCATGTTAAGGGTTGTTGTGGCCGAGACTCGGTATGATTCTCTGGTGATTTTGATGACTTAAATGCCCCTAGGTCATGATTTTTCAAATTCAAGTGTGATATAATCTCTAGAAAATTAAAACAACTTAACAAAAAAATGAGACATAAATAAATAAATAAAATCAAACATTAAAAAAAAAACTATTAATAAAAAACAAAAAACAAATAAATTTAAAAACTCAAAACAATGAAATGTAACATGGCCATTTTATTTTATTTAAATATTTTATTTTTTTGATATAGAGCTTTGGTATTTTTTTTTTTTTTGTTGAGAGAGAGAGAGAGAGTGTTTTTCTTTATTTTGGTTATTATTTTCAATTTTACAATTTTTTGAATTGAAGTGATGATTTCACATCAAGGAATGCTTTAATAGAGTAGTCCATCACCATATATCCAACACCCTATGGACTCATTTGTTTTAATGTTAATTATTAAAAAATAATCAATTAATAATTGAGGAAAAATCATGTATTGCTATTTTTTTTAATTAAAGATGGTTATTATTATTATTATTATTATTATTATTTTGGAAGTTGCATTCATCAAGACCATAATTTTAACCTAAAAAATAAAACAAAAAATTACACGAATTTCAAAAACACTTAATAAGAATTCTAAAAGAAAGGTTGACAAACATTAAATGTTGATTTGAAAGGATTTTCATAGTCATGATGTTTGGTATTTGATGCCACAATTGAAAATTGATTTAATCTAAACCCTAAAAAATGGGTGATGTTCGGTGATGACTTTTTCATTTCAGTGAGTTTTTTCATGTCTTTCATGGTCATGATATTTTTTCGTTGATGTCATGATTGAAAAATGTTTGAATTTTAACCCTAAAAAAAAGGTGATGCTATATCATCACTTTTTCATTTTAGTGTGATTTTCCATGTCTTAGAAGAGAAAAAAACTCATGTTGTTTTTCTTGAAGAAATATTGAAAATTCAAAGATTTCCCATATAGGAACAACAAAAATAACAAGTCAAAAAACTCAAAGATTAGAACAATATACAATTGGAATTCATATAGAATAGAAAATTTTCCATATAGGAGCAACAAAAATAACAAGCCAATCAATTCAAAGATCAGAACAATATAAAATTAGAATTCATATAAAGTTAACAGCAACCATTGGTAGAAAAATTGAATAAAAAACACACAAAAAATTGTAACCATAAAGCCCTATTAATAACCAAAATATTTAGCAAACAACTTTAACAAGTTAATTAGTGAAAAGGACTATTGTGAGTATTTCAAAGAAAAATCCCTCTTAATAAATACCAATTTGAAAGATATATAAAAATATTTTTATAGGAAATTTATTGAAATTGAACAAAACCATAAATTTTTTCTCAAATTTCATGATAGAGAAAATACTCATATTGAAGAAAAAGATAATTCCCAAAATTCTCTTGATTGGATTAATCTCTCGTAGAAAAAATAAACACAATACCTAATATCATCACAAATACAACTAGAAAAAACTTTGGTAGAAAAAAGAAACACAATACCTAATAGCATCACCAAGATAACTAGAAAAGAAAGGTATCAATACCAAAATTTCATTAGATACTTGACCATACACTTGCATAAACCTAATGAGATGATTAAATAAGAAAGTTATTGATGTTGAGGTATTTGGGAGGTTGCAATGGATCTAATTGAAGATTTCAACGTGCCAAATGTTGAATATCTAGCACAAGAATTGCCAAGTCAGTTATGCATCATTTGCCTAGAATAACATAGAGATGCCAACAACAAAAAAAATATGTCATATCACATTTAGGGACAACAATATGGCCAATGATTTTATAGAAACATCCCAAAATGTTCTAAGGCCATTTCAATTTTCTTTTGAAGATTCATCAAGAGGATTAAAAAAATTATTAGAAGAATTTATCTGTTTTAGTTAAGTTTACATAAAATCAATTGAATGTTATCACTTCCAATCACCCATATATTGATGATTAGACTAAAGATCTTGATAAGTGGTTGGAAGCATATTTGAGCTACTTTAATTCAAAATGTCAATCCCAATGGGTTTAGTTATTACCACTAGTATGATGGTGATAGATTTCAACATATTATAGTGTCACCTAAATGACTCCCTTTGAGGTTTTCTATGGCCAAAATCCCTCATCAATACTATCCTAATTATGTTGAATTGCTAAATTACAAGAGGTTAACAAAACTCTCAGAACTTAGGCCTAAAATCTGAAGGATAATATGGTGATGGCTCAAACTTGAATGAAGAAATAGGATGATCAACATCATTCCAAATTCCATTTTGAAAAATGGAATTAAGTCCTCCTTTGTTTGTAGTCTTAGAAGCAAGCCTCTCTCCTAGACAACCACCACTAGAAGGTTTTACAACTGCTATATTGTCCTAAAAAATATTTGGTTATTGATAAATTATAACTTTCAATCCACTCTAAAATTCATCCAATATTTCCATCCTTATAGTTACAGAAAGTGGTGTAATCTAATTTTTATATTCAAACTAGATTCTACAACTAGATCATGAAGGTTACATTTGGCAAAAAATAAAATATCATATTTACTAACACACTATAGAGGAGGTCCTAATATACTAGGAGAATACACCATGGACGGATACCATGTGGAACCTATAATTATCCTTTATAGAGTCTCTTTCCTTGAGGACAATGTTACTTTTTAAGGCGAGGGCATGATAGGTTCCTATCCTAACCCCTTTAGTAGATAGGTATCTCTCTATATGTGGAGGACATATCTAGTAAATAAGGCACATGTACTAATGTGAAAGAAGTAATTGTAAGAAAGTTAGGAGAAGCTTCTTCTCACTAGAAATGTCATTCTCTAGAAAGTTACTAGGATGTATATGAAATTTTTTAAACAAATAGAAGAAATGCAAATATATGTCTTGTAGAATATATTATAATTCGAGTCTTCTTAATTCAAGGTTTCCCCCTTGAAGAGGTAAGTAAGCATTTCTCTTGTCAATAAAGGTATACCAACTTTGTGGTATTATGGTTCTTTAATTTGAATGTAGTTGCAATATATCATTTTCACGGTAAATATACAAAAATTGTAGTATATGCTCAAAATTTTCTTATTTTGTCATAAAGAACATAGTAATTTGATTGAATCATTAACAAATCTTAGGGGTTTCTACTTTTTCTAACGTTATAAAGTTAGGCTTTTACTATTTAGTAGAGAAAATAAAGGTTTTGTCGGTTGCTTGTGTGTGCAAAATTTCACAAAGAAACATTTGTCACTTGAAATTCCTTGTCCTCCTACTACATAATGCAATGTGGAAGTAATTGAAGACCTTGTAGCTACTCACAAGTTCTATTTTATCTCTTTTTCTCTCCATGTTAAAACCCTAGTTCTAGTTGTGATGAAGTTCTAAGAAAGATTTTTTTTTTTTTGAGAGATTCAAAACCTCTAACCCTTCTCCCTCTATCCTCCCCCTCCCACCCATCTGCCACATTTTCTATTGCTCTCTCCCCTAATGCCTAGGTTTTAGTTGTAATCTAGTGCTAAGAATGATTTATTTCTGAAAGAGGGTAAACACCTTAAAGTGACTATGTGGTTCTTTGTATCCCTCTCTCAACCCTAGTTCTAGTTCCAATCAAGTGTTAAAAATGATCTTGAAAGAGGGTAAATGCTTTGGAGTAGCTTGGAATTTATTTTCTATTTCTCTATTTTGAGACCCTCATTCTAGTTGTAATAAGGTTTATCTATAGTTATAATTGAATGATAATAATGTTTGCTTGTTAAAAGATGTTAGACACATTGGAGTGATTCACAAATCCATTCTTCTATTTCTCTCTCCCCTAAACTCCTAGCATAGTTGAAATCAAATGCTAAACATGGTTGTTTATTGAACATCTCAAATGACCCATAGATTCTCTACTTTCTCTCTTAAATCCCTAGTTTAAGTTGTAATCAAATACCAATAATTATTGTTAGTTAAAATAGAATAAATTAAGACTTTTACTTTAAGTAATTCAATTTACCAATAAAATCTATTTAGACCTCTCATTTTTAATATTTATACATTTTTATTAAAATTTATATATTGATAAAAATCAGTATCCACAATTAATTCAAAAATAATACATATAAAATAGCAAAATCTCTTCCACAAAATTACAAAATAATCATATCCAACTATTATTTCAAATACATACCAACCACCTTTTCCATATACATACTCACATACCTTTCGAAGACTATGAGATAAAATTTTGAAAGTGATTGTAGTTATTATGATGTTCCATGTATAACTCTATAGTACTAACAAGTTATTTTCATGCGTTATGAACTTACCGGCGGATCAAGAAATTAATTGACATTTAGTTTTATGTTCATTTTTCATTTCACACTTTACCACATTCTAAAGTTTCCCTTCACTAGTTGAAAATATAAGCTATTCTTGTAAGGGCAAGCACATACCTACCTAAAGCAACATACAAGTTTTAAGAATATGCTTAACTAAATCAAAACAAAGCAGCGGTTATTACGAGATTGAAGGCACAATTGATTAACATATCATGGCCTGCATCATTTTACTCCACCTTTACTCATTATTTCTTTTCATGCAGATTAGTTCATTCCTTAAAACGTTAATGTATCATTTCTTGACCATTACTGGAGTTCCAGAAGTTTTAAAACAAGCTTCACCTACTACCTATCTATCATAAATTAATATACATTTCGATTATTGGACCTTCTCTTCATCTTGATTTATTTTTATATTATAAGAATACTCTATTTTTGTTCATTATAAAATGGAAACTACAACTAATTCTACACACTGGTTGGTATGACTAAAATTTTGACAACTAATTCTACACACTGGTTGGTATGACTAAAATTTTGTCATGAAAATAAACCATATTGGCGGGTTAGAAAAGTGTCACCAAAATCTTTTAATGTGATTTTTCCACCAAATATTTTAAATATTCAACTAATTCTAAATCAAATTTAATATCAACCTTGCATAATAATAATTAATAAAACAAGGATTGAGACCTCAACCTTGCATAATAATAATTAATAAAACAAGGATTGAGACCTCTGGTAACCTTTCAAAAGAGATGTAATGAGATAGTTACATGTTTTGTTTAAATGAGCAATGTCTTATTCCCAAGTCAATAAAAACCGTAATGTTGTGTTCGCAGGGGATTTGTATGGCCTACGATTGGCCTAATGTGTATAATCAATGCTTTACTGCACTCGTATTTTATCCCACATCCCTCACGGTCTTAATCACAAGTCATACACAGCGGTAAACAGTGATTCAGTCGACTTAGAACGTTCCATTCGCTGAAACTCTTAGCTATTCTAATCAAAATAGCCCACCTGCAAATTACTGCCCAGCGTTTGAAGAATCTCCTGCGGTAGAGTAGGGTAGGATTGTGACGTCGGTGTAGGTCAAATTTGTCCTAATTAAAAGAAGAAACCGGACAAATCTGTCACCATATTTACTGTCCTTGTCGTAATTCAGATGGAGTTATCCGAAAACCCCGAAGGTTTAAAATAATGTAAAAGTGATTTGTCAACATATTTACAGTCCTTGTCGTAATTCAGATCGAGTTATCCCAAAACCTGACGGTTTAAAATAATGTAAAAATATTGTTGTCCCTAGGCCCGTCATGCATGAGAGCTCAGGGTTGGATCTGGGCTCTGGCGGTCTCGAGATTGTTAGGTTTCAAATTACAGGTTAAGTTTGTGTTACCATCTACATGTTCCCAGATCTTGTTAGGTAACCGGGGTTCGGGTAGACACCATATCTCTCTCAAACCTAGTCCTAATCAAGTGCTGAGAATGATTGCTTGGAGGGTAGACACAATAAAGTGTCTCTCTCTGTCTCAAACCTAGTTCTAATCAAGTGCCGAGAATGATTGCTTCGAGGGTAAATTACGTTACAAGTTATTTTCCTTTTTTCTATTTAGGAACCAGTTCTAATTTTAATAAATAATTGTAGCTCTAATTATAATAAAATGATACTCTTTTTTTTTCTCTCTCTCCTAATACCCTATTTTTGTTAAATGAAACACTTCAAATGATACATAGATTATCTTGTAAGTAAAAAGGTATAGGTTCAAAACTAGAGGGAATAGAGCATGTATGCTTTAGTAAATTTAGCAACCAAAATAATTAAAAAAAAAATAAGTCCCTTATAATACAAACAAAAGAGTTCATACACCAATTTAATATATAACTTAAGAATGACCTTAAAATTAAATAATTATTATTATTATTATTTTAAACTACTTACCAACCACCTTTTTTATCTGCATGCTCACATATTATGATATAAAAATTTGGAAGTGATTTTAGATATCATAGTGTTGCATATTTTAAAAGTCAGTGCAGTTATTATAACCTACTTATTTTCATAGCCTAGTTATTTTCATGAGCTATGAACTTACTTGCATAAGAAGAAATTAATTGGAAGTTTGGAAGTTAGCCTTACGTTTGTCATTATTCATTTCACAATTGAACACATTCTGAAGTTTCCCTTGACCTGTTCATAAGATAAGCTAGTTTTGTAAGCAAGCACATAGGGACCTAAAGCGAAATATTGAAAAAGATGTTATTATGGTGTTCCATATAGAGGAAAACAAAACAAAGCGGCGGTTAGCACAAGATTGAAGGCACAATTGATTACCATATCACGGCCTCCATCGTTTCACTTAGACTTCACTCATTATTTCCTTCTCTGCTTAATAGTTTTTATTCCTCTGTAAAGTTAATTAATCATGGATTGACCATTACTTGGAGTTCCAGAAGTTTTAAAACACGCAGTACTGCAATCATTAGCCTTCCCTTATTGCCCGTGTATGACAATTCAATATACATTTCCATGATTGGACCTTCTCTTCATCTTGATTTAATTCTGCATTATAAGAATACTCCATTCTTGTTCATGACAAAATGGACAATTACAACTAAGCCTACGTTACAGTGACTGTTTGGCCTTACATCATAATAATAATTATAAGAAAAATTTGGCTACCTTTCTAAGATATTTTATCAGATACTTACATGTTTTGTTTAAATGGGCACTGTCTTATTCCCAAGTCAAACAAAACAGTAATGTTGGGTTTGCAGGGGATTTGTATGGCCTATTATTCGCCTAATGTGTACAATCAACGCTTTACTGCACTCGTATTTTATCCCACATTCCTCACGGTCTTAATCACAAGTCATACAGTGCGGTAAACAGTGATTTTGTCCACTTCAATTAGATATTGTCATAAAAAAGGCTCACCTACAAATTACTGCCCAGTTTGAAGAATCTGCCGAGGTAGAGTAGGGTAGGGTTGCGACGTCGATGTAGGTCATACTTGTATTAATTAAAAGAAGTAACCAGACAAATCTTCGACATACTTTTTGTCCTTGTCGTAATTCAGATTAAGTTATCCGAAAACTTGAGGTTTTTAAATAATGTAAAAATAGTGTTGTCCCCGGGCACGCCATGCATGCGGGATTAGGGTCGGATTTGGGCTTCGGTGGCCTCGCGCTTATTAGGTTTCAAATAGCTGGCTAGGTTTGTTCTTGTTAGGTAACCGGGGTTCGGGACTGACAGACGAAGGGGGTTCGGGACTGACAGACGAAGAGTGTTAAAGGTCAGGGTGTGGTTTGGCTTTATTGGAGAGCAAGCTTTCGTTAGCGTTTTCTTTGCAGTTGTGGCGACAGTCGAGGGAACCCTTTGTTTTAAATTTTTAGTGGTGAATTTAGTTGATTCTCGTTTGAGAAGGGTGGAAATTGAATTTGAGCAAATGAGGAATTTAAGAAGAAATTGGTTGGTGACGTTTCGTGAAGGCGGAATTTTCTTGTGTTTTGTGTGGGGTGCAGATTGGTTGGAGTCGTTAGCTACTATTCTTTTCCATTGAAATGGCTTCGTGAAAGGAATTCTTTTTCCAGGAAACAAAAGTATTATTTCATTACAGATAAAGAAAGTACATATGCATTTTTTTTTCATTTACAACATGTTGATTCAAAGGTTATTATATATGTCTGCCGTCATTATCTAAAAATCTTATTATATATGTCTTCCGTCATTATCTAAAATTATGTTTTCTATACTGCTTCTATTTGTCTTATACATCAAAAAAAAAATTCTATACTGCTATTTCTATTATACATCAAAAAAGAAATCTATACTGCTTCTATTTGTCTTATACATCGAACAAAAAATATTGAGTTACTTAGTACAAAAAAAACATGTTATCATATTCCAAAAAAACACAGATGTCTCATTTGTTACTGAAAACAAAATTTGTCCCATTAGAGCATGATATTTGGTACTGAAAACAAAATTTGTCCCATTAGAGCATGATGTGGCTAGACCCATGTAAGTTGTCATAACCAAAAGATTGGTAGCAGATCAACCTCGGAATCACACTACATCCATGTAACCTTTTACAGTGGGTCTCCCTCACTATTTTAACCTTTTACAGTGGGTCTCCCTCACTATTTTGTTCTCTTTAGATGTGTGATATGGAGATCCTTCTAAGTCACTAATCATCACCATGTTCCTTTGTTGCCGGTTGAAACAGGAGGAGTCTCCCATTTATATCTTTCATTAGCCCATTCTATAACGGTCACTAATCATCACCGTGATCCTTTGTTGCGAGTGTATCTTTCATTAGGCCATTCTATAATGGTCTTGGAGTCTCCATGGACTACTATTTCCTCTAAACCAATCCATTTGCCGCAAAAGAGGACGCCCCATTATGCGAGAAGTCCTGCCCTTGCATTTGATCCTATACCATGATTCCAATGAAAACTAAAACTATGCGTAGGATCAAGATGTATAGCCATGTTGTTGCGCAAGTTCCAAAAAATGTGGCCCCGTCGAAAAATGCCATTAGGAAAACTGGATCCCTAGGGCGTCCAATGGATTTTGGAACCTAGATTACCTGGGATTCAAATTCTTTATAATATTTCGAAGTCCTAGTGCTGGTCATGATGACATCCGGCTGAACTGGCTCGAAAATAAATGCATCGCTTGCCTGCCAAATAACCCAAAGGACGAAGAAGGGCAAAGACCTATGTTTTTTGTGATCCACTATCTACTGCTCAAGACATAATCCAATGTCAGTCCCTCCCCAATCTGCGTCAAAGGATTTTGGCTACGAACGATGAAGGTGCTAATTCGTAGGAAAATTTTATGTTTGTCTAGTCAATTTGCTGGAAATTGTATCAATTATTTAGTGATTCAAACTGGTGTAGGTATTTGTTAAATTACAAAAGAATCCATACATGAAACAGTTCAGTTAAAAGAATCCATTCATGAAACAGTTAATTTAAATTTAACTTAAATGCAAGTAATAAAGTAAATTAAAGCTAAGTGTGTTTTATTTTATGTTAATATGCATATACATCACATGTAAATACTAAAGTTTACTAAAGCTAAGTCTGTTTTATGCTATGTTAATGTGCATATACACCAACACCCTCTTAAGCATAACTTAGGTGAGTATGAGGCAAATGGATGAGTCATTGCAACAAAGCCATTTTAGGTACCCATGTACAATGCATGAACGATGAAAGAGTGAAAACCCAATGGGAAAAAAACCCCTCCTCAAAACACAATGCAAAAGTAAAAGAAAATGCATTTGTGTCCTTCACCCCAAGATGATCCCATTGAAAATGAAACTTCTGCTTAGTGAAAGTCTTGGTGACAATGTGAGCAGTCTTCTGAGAACCGACAGTACTACACATCATCGATGATCCATGATGAATCAATCCTCTCATATAGTGCATGTGGATCTCAATATGGTTGGTCCATTGTCATTGCATTGGATCTCTACAAAATTTCAGTGTTCGGTTGTCGCACCATATGACAATCGGATGATGGACAATGATACCAAGCTAGGTAAGGAGATGTTCCAACCAAATGGTCTAAATGATGACATTGAATACTCCTCTATAATCGACCTCTACCAATGATAAAGCAATGGCAACCTCTTCTTGCTTGACCAACTAATGGGGTGGTATCCCAAACTAAGTACATAGTCGAAAGTGGATTCCTTCTCTACAAATGGATCTATAGAAACATGCTTCCTTTCCGAAAGTAGAGGTATCAACTCCCATGTTTGGATCACTGAATGATTCTACTTATCCATCATTGCAAGCCAATATAGATTCCCTACAACTTCACGATGCATTTCACAATCAGATGCATGTACCATATATGCATGTATGGCCATGCTTATCTCTAGGGATGCATTTATGTGGACGCATGGTGTTATAGACGCATCCTTGGATACATGCATGAGCATGCATGGCTCTGCAGTTGAAAGTGCATGTGGGGCATCATCAAATTGAGACCTTGTCATATTTGCATCATCAACATCTTCAATACTAAACGAATCAAAGTCCTCTTCTTTGTTTTCAAAAGCAATGTCTCCATCTATAGGAGAGTCTTCATCACTAACAGAGGAAGATATTCCCTCATGTGCGACATCTTCATTATTTGACAAGAAAAAATTCTCATTTGCAATAGCTTCATCAACAACACAAGAAGCATATTCTTCATGTGCAACAGTATCTTGAGAATATTTGTCCACATTGTTGAAGAAGTCTTCACGAGTTTCATGACTACAATGATATATGGATCTCTCCATCTCAAAATGGTGTTCATCTAAATCATCTTCATCACCATATAATCCTTTCAATGTAGTCCAGATTTCATGTCACGATTCGATATCTATGATCCGATAAAGAATATCACAAGACACAGCTAGATGCAATCTTCCATAAGCCATGTCAGATCTATTAAGCAAATCAAACTTCTCATCCTTTAACATTGGTTCTATCTCAATTCCTGTGACTATCTGGTACAAGCATTTTCTCCTAAGATGAAGCAAAATCATCAGCTTTCATTAATAGTAATTATACAGAGTGAGAATGGTGGAAGTTGTGAATTCCATTCTTTCACAAATTCAATTCTTTATCAACTTTTGGCACTTTCAATTTGTGGAATATTCTCGCACTTTCAATCTCCTAGAAATTTTCAATGCTTTGATCTTCAAACCTGCAAAAAATTGTTCATGCACCTTCTCTAAGCCTCTCTTCATTGTAATACCATGTTAAATTTTTAGAACCCACACTCATAAGGACCTAGTTAGAGAATAATTGCATAAACATCCAAGAATTGAGAAAAGTTGGAGGAGAGAATGAATTATGTATATTCAATAGTGATGAGAAATCAATACATAAAGCACCTAAAATGAGCTTAAATGCATGCAATCATTAAAGCTAACTAAAGCTAAGTGTGCTTTATGTTATGTTAATGTGCATGTACACCACATCCAAGCATTAAGGCTAACAAAAGCTAAGTGTGTTTTATGCTATGTTAATGTGCATGTACACCAATAGCATTTGTGATTTCGAAACTTTGAAACTTTTCCTTGGAAATTGCATTTCGAAAACATAGATAGTTTTCTAAACCCTAGTGGATATAGAAATCTTCAAAGCGATGTCATACTTATCTAAGTTCTCTTCATTCTATTTCTAACATTATCATTTACCTCTATGTGGAATAACAATGCACTGTAGCATCAAAGTTTTGTTTCACATCTCTATTCGTATGAAATACTTCAGAGTTAAGGCTCTTCTAGCAATTCTTGCCAACATTCTGTAAATTGTTGTAGTTTTAGTATTGAAGAAAATGCTTACGATTCTAACAAAATTAAATAAGTGGTGAGTAGGACTACATCATATAGTACATTGTCACAGCTATTACATTGTATAAGCACATATGAGTAAACGAGCTAGTTGAAGCCCCTATGTCAAGTCATTGGCCCTATGTCATGAGGCATAGGTTCAATTCTCCTTGGGTCCATCAAGGTCAGCCTCCTAGAAATAAAGTCTATTGGGCAGTAACTTAGACCTGTCTTGATCATTCTGAGAATAAAACTATTACGTCGTATGAACACATATATCAAAACTTGTAGGTGAACTGAAAAGGTCTGGTTTTGAGGTTTGAGGAGTTACTGAGATCGAGTTTAATTGTTGACACATGTTTATGTTAGTGAGTGGTTTTTTTAGAAGGTATCTAAATATCAAACACACAATCAATATTTTAGATACATAGGTCATTTATGATTGTCCAAAATATTAAAAAAAATAAATAGAGATCCAAACTTTAAATAAAGAGAAGAGAAGAAGTTTACATATTTTTACGAAATTTTATCAATTTTTGTAAATCACTTATATCAAAACCAACCAATAACATTGTAGCTAATCCTTGAATACAACATTCCTAAGCAATGCAAAAATGAGATATACTTATAATTACACTTAATTCTTATCTATGCATATTGAAAATAAAGAGGTTGATAAATTAATATTATTATTAATAGAAATATAATATTTTCAAGTGATAAAAACCTAACCTTAAAATAAGCTTGAGCAATAAAGGCAACTCAAGCCATTAATAAATATTGCGATTTCGTAGTCTACGTAGTATAATAAATAGTCGTCTAACAAGGCAGAGGAATTGCCCAGATGACCAAAAGTGGCCAAAATCTAGGAAAAATAATTTCAAAAAATCTTGTAGAGGCACTGTTTGAATCGTGTTTTTTATGGTGGAAATGAATTCAGCACCATCAAAAACTTCTAGGACACCTAAAATTTTTAAGTTTAACAACTATAACTTGGATTTAGAAAAATCCTTGTGAGATTTTCTCTAAATACGACTAGAATTTCCATAACTTTCCGAGCAGCTCCTCCGCCTTGTTAGAACACGCGGTATAATAATGTTTTTATATAATTCCAATATTTTATTTATGGGTGATAATTTACTAAATATTACCATACTTATATTTTAATTAAAATATTATTTACTAATGTAACGAGGTTTTTAATTTGTAAATAATATATTATATAAATCTACTATTTTATTACACTTTTTTTCCAACATATGCCATTAAAATATGCTTGATATTTTACATATCCCTTATGAGTGTGATCAAACTTTATTCATTTAACTAAACAATACAATATATAGGTTAAAATACCATCACTAATTTATTTTTTTATTATATATATAATATATATATATATATATATATATATATATATATATAAATAATAATATAGTATACTATATAATAATTAGATAGATAGATAGATAGATAGATAGATAGATAGATTGAAATACCATATCTCTTATGAAACCAGCTTACAAAAAATAGAAAAGATAGATCAATACCTTCAAAATAAGCCTCTTCGAGGGGGAACCCTCCTTTACATTACACAAATGAATAATTCTTCGATGATACAAATGAGTTGACCTCCTTTCTATATATAGGAGTCTAAAGGGTCATAATATAATCAAAGCCAACATAACAATAATATAAGGGCACAATAATAACAATAGTGCGCTTCTATGGGGCACAATAATAACAATATGGGGACTACATGGGCACACCAATATAATAAAGGGGTTGTACTAATAACAATAAGGGGTTACACTAGTAGTATAGGGACCTAACATGCCCCTCTCCTTCAAAAAGAGTTGTCCTCAATGCTGTAGTTCTTGATGCTTCTGTATAAATTCTTGTGCTCCCATGTGGAATCTTTAGCAGGTAAGTTCTTACACTTGATGAGATACTCTGAAATTGATCAATTCCGTAGCTTTCGATTTCTCAGTTCTATGAATGCTTCAAGTTCCAATATGATTTTTCCTTCCTTCTCAAGTTCTCACAATACTGTTTGAATTGGGATCTTCTGCAACTTTTGAATGAGTTCCCACTCCTTTGGGCATATGGATATATGTAAGGCCTGATGTTTGGAGGAACACTTCGTGGATCAAATGAATAGCATGATCATGATCATGAATAGGTGGGAGGCCTTTGGGAGTCTCAAATACCTTGGAATGATTGTCCAAAATGTTTTGGAGATATGGAGAAACACATTATTTCAATGTGGGATCCTCTAGTGAACATAATTGTGCAATTACACCCCATTGTTCTTTATTTAGAAGCTTTGTCATGCTGTCAGAGTTTATTATCTTTATAGGTTTTCCTTTGATACCCCTCAATTCAACTTCCTTCCCTTCCCAAAAAAATTTCAAGAAAAGTTCTTGAAAATTAAAAGCTATCGTACCCAAAGATTGTAGCTATTGGACTCTTAGTAAAACATCAGTACCACCCATTGGAATGGAAAGCATTGGGCTATTCAATACATATTATCCCATGGATAGTTTGATATTATGGCACTTTCCAAAGCAATTTATGGTTCCCCCACTTGCAACCATTACTTGACACTTCGGTGCTAGATATAGGAAGTAATTCAATTCATTGGCTATCTTACAATTAATAAAATTATGGGTACTTCCCGAATCAATCAGCACTCTTACCTTTTTCTTCTTGATATGTCCTTCTGTCTTGATAGTTTGAGGATTGGTAAATGCATTACAAGATATGGTCAGATTCATTTCTTCTTTTTCTCGGGTTTGTTCCTCGTGTATATACTCTTCTTTTGACGTTTCTTGATCATTTTCTTCCTCCTCTCCACAATCAATGTCAAATAATTTCTTCTCAGCACACTTATGACCATTAATGTATTTGTTATCACAATTGTAACAAAGCCCTTTTTCTCTTTTTTCTTCCAATTGTTGTGGTGTCACCCTTGTAGGTTGTGGATGGCTAGGAGAAACAACACTTCCATGTTTATAGTTGTGAGGGGTAGAATTCCTTGTTTCCATAATTTTGCTTTCCTCTTTTATTGCCAACCTGAATGCCTTCTCCAATGAATCAAGTTCCCAAAGACGAACCTCACGTTGAATGTTATCCTTTAAAGTCCCTATGGAGACATCAATCCTCTGATTCTCTGGAATATCATTTTCCCTTATATTCAATTTTTGAAAGTCCTCAATGTGCTCTGCCATTGAACACTTTTGTTTTAGATTAATCAATTGGCTAAAGAAGGCATTTCTCTCTGTATCCTCATGATGTGCTATTATTTCCTCATGAAAATTGACCACGTGACAAGTGGTTTATAAGAACAAAGCCCTTTATACCATAAAAATTGATTCGGTTCTAAATAATTAGATGCAATACATACCTTTTGTAACAAAGGTACACCATGTAGATCAAAATATTTCTCCATCTGTAGTATCCAATTTACCGGATCCTTGCCATCAAACTTTCTCATTTCACTTTTTCTTGATTTTAGGAGCTCGATCTTGAAATGATTGTAACTTTGTAATTTCATATCTTCCAGTTCTGAAATCACTACCTACATTTGCCCTATGGGTCCTCTTTCTAACTCTGCAAGTCTAATTGCAATTGCAATCTACAAGGAAGAGTTATGTCAAAGCTCCCACGATGACCTCATTATAGACTAGTTCAATAGAGCGCACTTGTACGAAGTGCCATGTGTCATTGTTTCAATCTTTGGAACTAAAACCAGTACACAGAAAACTACAGTCTATCCTCTTTCTACAACTTCTTACAAAATTTCAATCTGATGCTCAGAGAGAAAGTTATGATGATTTTTCCAAGGTCACATTTTTAGAATTTAATTCGGGAGTCGGCAAAAACCCTAACTTCCTCAGATCATATATCCGAAAATATAGTGAGCCAATATATGAAATCCATACCCTAGGTTCAGAACGATTTCTTCTCAAACAAGTTTTTTTTTAGCTTCTGGAACTTCATAGCGAAAATTTTATAGCAAACATTCCACGATGACGTGTTTTTGATTAAATTCTAGAGCTTGGAAAAACCCTAACTTTCTGAGATCATATCTCCGAAAATGTAGCGAGACAAGATCTGAAATTCAGACCCGAGGTTCAGCATGATTTCTTCTCAAGTGGGTTTTTTTTTTAGCTTCTGAAACTTCGTAGTGAACAAGTTATAGTGAAAATACCACGATGACCTGTTTGGAGTAGCGAAATGCTAGAATCCAAAGCTCTGATACCAAATGTTGTGAGACCAGCTCACAAAAAGATAGGAAAGATAGATCAATGCTTTAGAAATAAGCCTCTTCGAGGGGGAAACCTCCTTTACATTACACAAATGAATAATTCTTAGATGATACAAATGACAAGATCTCCTTTATATATATAGGAGTCTAAGGGGTCATAATATAATTAGAGGCAACATAGAAATAATAATGTAAGGGCACAATAATAACAATATGGGTACTACATGGGTATAACAACATAATAAGGGGGTTGCACTAATAACAATAAGGGGTTACACTCATAGTATAG